>PRKT01000702.1:142282-208693 GCA_003671525.1 Saccostrea glomerata
GGGGGGGGGCAAGGGCCCCCTTTGGAGAGATTTTATATTTTATGATTATAGATTTAGACCATTGCGCCATCTACAATGTAGCATTAATTCAGATAACAATCGCTCCTTGCACATCTAGCGCCTATATTATATGTTTGAATATGATAGTTAACTTCGTTTTTAATTTTTTTTCTATTCTTTTGATTTTTTAAAATTTAGTTTTGTTTTATACCTAGTAAGTTTATGGACTTTACTTTTTGGTTTGGCATTAGTATTTTTATAGGTCTTTTATCAACACTACTTGTCGCTTATAAATGTGAAAATAATATTTCCATATATACTTCGCACTAACAATCCTAAGAAAAATATGGGGTATACACCCCGCGTACAACATGTTGCATACACCCCGGACACAACATTGATTTTTCGTCAATATATTTATATACGAACTGTTTTATTTACAGACAATTTGTACAAACGTTTATATAGTAGACATGTATTTAACAATAATATAACAGTGATGATAAAGCAAAGCTTTCTTCTGATATTTGATCATAAACACTGTTTAGCGTCAATCTTGCTCCGATCCTAGGAATTGTGTTGAGGTGTTTGATAAAACTAGAAGGTTTCCAGTGGGTTCATAGGTATCCATATACTCCTTAGATAATGCTTTCTTCCGTAGGCATATGCTTTCTGGCGAAAAATATCCGTAAGTTGAGAAAATGGACAAAGAACCTACATTGACCCCCTTTCTCTCGCTTCGGAAGCATACACCCCGCGCACAACATAGTATACACCCCGCATGTTGGGATATACACGGTGAATATTAAAATTCTCAACCAATTCTGACAAAAGGGTTGTACTGACTTATAAGTGGGTCAATTGGAAATCTTTTTAAAGTAATATTTAAAAAAAATACAACCAACTTATAGGCGGATTCGCAAGTGTAATGTTCGGGCAAGAGAGCTAAATATGGATATTTCTATGCAAACGAGTTGATAAAAATTCATAAGTTATATATTTTTTGTACAGAGAAAGTTCAAATTGACTTCCTTATGCATACTTAGTACCCACAGTTTATTAATGCAAGTGAAAATTATGACGTCGAATAAATCACAACAACAAAATCACGTCGGCGCAAGGGTACTTCCTATCTAATTTCAAATTACATGCATAATATTAAATTCACTTTCTCAATCGATAAAGAATTTAGGAAACTTACATTGGACTGTGAATTTTTACCCTGTTTAAACTTAAAACTGCACGAATAGTAACTAAACAATTGCCATCTCGACATTTGTGCAGCAATATCTTAAATCTTTGGAATATCCTGTGTCTTATTATACCTTTTTTTCTGTAAAACAAAGTGAGGTATGCCCTTGCGCCGAAGCGATTTTTTTATGTTTCTTATAAACTTGTGTAGTAGAGGTCGAAGACATCATACAATGTAATATGACGTCATAATGTGGACTGGCTATCGCATGTCGTGGGTACCAAGAATGTATTAGAAAACAAGTCTTAAAATTTTCGGTGCGGTAGGTACAGCAATTATGGAATTTAATTAGATATTTTGCATAGAAACCTCCATTTGTAGCCTTAACTCACTTGCGCGATTAATTTCTTTTGAGAATTTTCCACTCGTGTGGAGACGCCACAACTTCCCGGTGAAGGGCTACAAATTATGATCTGTGCTCGGCACGCAAAGGTGCAAAGACACATATTTGAGTTTAATAAAAAAGGAATGAATGAAATAGCAGCCCAAATTATACTGTATAACCTGGGTTGGGGCAGTTTACGCTTCATAAACCGCGAAGCGGTTTATATGATTGATTGATTGTATATTGTTTAACGTCCCTCTCGAGAATTTTTCACTCATATGGAGACGCCACCACTTGCCGGTGGAGGGCTACAAATTTTGTCCTATGCTCGGCACTCAAGGCCTTTGAGCAGTGAGGGATCTTTTTCGTGCCAGCACCTACTGCAACACGGGGCCTCGGTTTAAACGGTCTCATCCGAAGGACCGGTCTCCACGTCCCGCAGTGAGATTCGAACCCGCGACGTTAAGATTGACTCCTTACTTCGCGACTCTAGAGCAGACGCTCTAACCACTGCGCCACGTGGGCGACGCGAAGGGGTTTATAAAAAAGCGTTAACTGCTCCAACCCATGTTAAAGCAGTATAGTTTTGGTTGCTATTTCACTCATTCCTTATAATTTAATTTTAAATCATTCAGTTTATAAAACAAGACATTAACGCCTGCAAATTGTTTATATTTTAAAGGTAACGTCATGCGGATTGATACGTTTTTGACGTAAGTCATTGTGACGAAGGCAATTCGGATTATACACTTAAGATTATTTTTTATCCAATCAAATGACGCGTTGCAACCAAAATTAAATTATTTTTTCTATAATATCACGACTTATATATTGTAGTAGCATTTCACACGAAAATATATTGAAAATCTTATTTCATCAAAAAATTATCAAAACTTCAAATTTTGGATTGGTTAGATTGACATATCCTTGCACTTTCGTTACTTAATACTTAGGAAAAGTGGTAATCTTGTGTTTTAATGGAAAACATTAAGACATCAATTCATTCAATATGTACACAATTTTTTGCATTTTCTGTTTTGAAAATAATTTGATAAAATAATTATCTTGAGAAATGAATTAGAATTCTGAATAATAAAATAAATAAAGATATGTATCAAATTCTTTATTTCAATCTCTGAATTAATTTTAAAAATTAGATATTCTATAATGAAAAAGCATCACAGCAATATTTTGATATCTTAAAAAAAACATACATGCATACATACCATTGTGTCTAACGTTTACACATTAACATACTTTTCATGAGTTCTGCCTTTTCTTGTTCTCTCATTGATTTAGAATTTTACAATGTGTCCCTTGTTTTAAAAGCTATAGATATTATGACTTTTGAAATCTTGCCGATCTTCTGCCTATCTTTAAGATATAGCTACCGATTATTTGTATTAAATATTTTTCAAATCATTGTAAGAACTCGGTTCATATTCATTGTAATTTAAAGACCATAATAAAAAGATCAAATCTGCTTACTTAAACAGTTCTTTTAATGCCTTGACTTTAAACTTGACATTTTACTTTAAAAGGCGACACAGGACTTTAACTTGATATATCTAGTTAGTCTAGAAAACTCAAACTCTTTAAACAATGCTGGTTTAAAAACTGCGGCAGATAAAACCCAATGCATATACAAGGAAAAAAACAGAATTGTTACACATTTACAATATCCTCTTTTAAAAACTTAGAGGTACTTTAGTAGTCGTATAGGTCGACTCTGTTCTGATTTTTACCGTTGGTCAATGCATATTAACGGGCCAACTAAACATGTTCATATGGGATATCAAATAAACGTAAAAAAGGAAAATCTGATTGTAAAGTTTAACGTAAAGTACAATAAAAATGCATTATTTTTTTTAATCTTCTTCTCTGCTCCTTTGTATTAAGTCGATGAACTAAGTA
The DNA here is from genome assembly GCA_003671525.1 of Saccostrea glomerata. NCBI lineage: Eukaryota > Metazoa > Mollusca > Bivalvia > Ostreida > Ostreidae > Saccostrea > Saccostrea glomerata. Next base: position 145,774 of record PRKT01000702.1, read on the forward strand.
CATAGTTATTATGAGGAAGCGTACTTCTTCCAAAATTGTAAATTTTATGGCCTCTGGGTCAGGGGTTCTGGTGTTAGTTCTGGGTTTTAATTATTATGTAGTGAAAAAGCAATTAAAGGTCTTTGAAAATTTTCTCCCCTCTTTCAATGTTACTTTCATATCTGATATAGGTGATATATAAAAGTAAGTAAATCTCCTTATTTTTGAAGGCTGTTGCTTCACATTCAAGAAGAAATTCATATATTTGTCACTTCCTTTGCAGAAAATGGCTTTGCCTTTGTAGTCAGTTTCCATGTTCAAATTAATGTGTGTACGAATTAATTCGCGCTTGATTTTACTCATTATGATCTTCCGAGCTTCTTCGGAAGACCCTACTGTTATTCTATTGTTTCTTCACTATTATTTCTTTTTTCCTATAAATTTTTGTCAGTCAATTTCTCGGTCATTTTTTGCTCGATTGTTATGAAACTTTCAGGATAGATACCTTATTTCAAGGCTTTCAATTTTTCCATTTTCGCTTCCGTTCATGAGTTATTGCCCTTTGATTAATTTTTGGAGGGTCTTTTGTCCGCCTGATTTCTCAGGAACTACCAAAGATAGCTAATTGAACATTTTTAAGAAAATGTAGTCAACGCACTGTAGTTGTGCAAGACATAAATATTATCATCGTCGGAAACCCACGGGTGATTTCGTCTATATAAGTAAAGACGAGATCACCCGTGGGTTTCCGACGATGAAATATTATAGGCTAATTCTTTTTAATTTATTTGTAATTCGACGGTAAAATTTATGTATTTATTTTTTAATAAATTTTGTTGATTTTTCTTTAATAACTTTTAAACTGAAAATATTTTGTAAAGACATATAGAAGAAAAGATGTGTAGAATCATAAGGGCTTTCAGATGAAATCATAAAATGGGGGCCTGCCCCTATATTTAAGGGTCAGGAGGTCATAAACGTCTTTTTTGAAATAAGAAAAAAATGTTGACATTTGCTGCAAACCATTAATCTCATATATTCTTGCATACTAAATCTTTCTATTTGCCATGAAAAGAAAAGAAAATATAGTGCTTTATTTAAGGCTATATTACAAAAAGAATTTCAAGAAATACAGGTACAAATTGTCTAAAAAGCATGATGCAGTTTAGCTGCGGTGATAAGAATAAAATAGTGTATGTTTTTCATGAGTGTCATATCGTTACTTACATTGTTTTTTTTTTTTTTTTTTTTTTGGTTTTACACCTGGGAAGAAAAAGTCAAGCCATGTATACATACCGAACGCCTATCTTAATAGCCAAATTACAGAGGACGAAGTTCGAAAGGTTGTTATGCAATCTAAATCAGAAAAATCGTATGGTATAGACGAGCTTCCGTATGAGGTACTGAAGTCGGACACAGCTATAAAAATTCTCCATAAGATGTTTATGTTGTACTTTGAAATCCGAATTATACCTTCAATGTGGCGTAAGGCAATAATTTGTCCATTACTAAAGGACCCATCCTCGGACCCTCTGCTTCCACTAAATTATAGAGGAATAAGCCTTCTCTCTGTTGTAACTAACATTTACAGTTCTATTCTGAACAAAAGGCTGGTGGCTTACTTTGACGATAACGATCTTTTAGTCGATGAGCAAAACGGATTCCGGTGTGAAAGATCCTGTTTAGATCATGTATTTACCCTAAATAGTATAATCAAAAACAGAAATTCTATGTTTGTTACTTATTACTTAAAAAAGCATTTGATATGGTAGATAGAAAGTTGTTGGAATACAGATTACTTATAAATAGAGTGGACGGGCATTTCTATCAAGCGATGAAATCGTTATATCACAAAACTGAGGCCTGTGTTCGTTTGGGTAGCCATTACACTGACTGGTTTGGATGTACATCGGGAGTTAGACAGGGAGATAATCTCTCCTCAACGTTGTTTGCTCTGTTTATCAATGATCTCGCTATACAAGTAAAAAACTTAAACAATGGAATTGAATTTGGTGGCAACAAATTAAACATTCTTCTATACGCAGATGATATAGCGTTGATTGCGCAGAACGAGGCTGACATGGACGCACTTCTTGATGTTGTCTCTAACTGGTGCAAGAAATGGATATTGTGTATAAACCCGACAAAATCTAAAGTAGTATACTTTCATAAAAACATCGGAAAAGAAGTGACCATTTATTTACCTTAGGAGAAGATCATATTGAGTATTCATCATCCTATAAGTAACTTGGTGTTTTGTTTGACGAATTTATCACATTTAACCCTCTTCCCCGCAGTCACGCATTTTAACGCATATACCATTTCCTATTTCTAACGCAAAATCACGCATATACCGTTTCCCCGCAATCACGCATTTTCACGCACTTTAAAAAGTTTATTTAATCTTTAATCTAATGCTAATTTCATTTTATTTTATCCTTGCAAAAATCTCATAAAATAAGAAAAGTTATATTTGTATTAAAATTCTACGTCATAATATTATTTACGCTAAATTTTAGAGAAACGTGTACCACGCTATAAGGTGCTTGCGGGGAAATGGTAAATTTCTATTTCTATGACGTGAACATTAATTGTATGTTGCATAACAGTTCAGTAAGTTGTAAAGAGTTATGGACAGTTCAGAAAATCTTGCAAAATCGGGTGGGCGCACACTAGGAGCTTTTACATACAAAATACATTCTAATAAATCAATATGATTCAAAACATACGAAAAAATGTATATGAGCGGAGTGGCACCTATTTTGGATTACTGCAGTGGAGTATGGGGTTACGACAAATATCATAATATTGAATCTGTACAGCATCGTGCGTTGCGATACTTCCTGGGTGTGCATAGATTTACGCCAATACTAGCAATTCAAGGAGAAGTTGGTTGGGTTCCTTCATTTAATCGACATCAGGTGAATATTATACGTCATTGAAATCGACTCGTTACAATGCCGGACGACAGACTTACGAAAAAAATATTCTTGTGGGATTTGGAACAATCTTTATCAAACAACAGAAATTGGTCGCATTCAGCCAAACTCCTATTTGAATCTCTTGATATGTCTACCTATTTCCTAAATCAAATGGCCTGCAACTTAACCAAAGTGGAAGAAAAACTTCGTCAAAAATTGCTAAACGCATGGAATGAAGATCTCCAAAACGTCCCAAACTTAGAACCTACCGAGCCGTAAAATCTGATTTTCAAACCGAGAATTATGTAATAATGAATATTTCAAAATGCCATCGTTCTATACTTGCTCAATTTAGATGCGGTGTGTTACCTATAAGGATAGAAACAGGACGGTATAAGGGGGAGGCTTTATCAGAAAGACTATGTACTCTATGTTTATCAAAATGTGTAGAAGATGAATGTCACTTTTTGCTTCATTGTACAATATATTCAAATCAAAGAGCAATCTTTTTTACCAGTATTGAATTTAACCCAACTTTATTTGATAATGATATGTCAAATGTAGACAAAACCAAATTTCTTTTATTAAATTTCTTACGGCATATCGGAAAAATTCATATATTTAGCATATACTTACAGACAATCTATAATTATTTATAGTAAACGCAACGCATAATATCTCTGTATTATTGAATGTTATATTGTTAAAGTGACATATAGGCCCGATGGGCCGGGTGTTTCAATTCTTATTATATGTATATTTATTGACAACTGATGTAATACGCAAGTTTCGAGATTATCTCCCTTGGTGCGCTCTTTCGTTGAGGAGGGGAGTTTCGTTGCCGCTTAAACAAACAGGTGGGACAAATATTTGATATTAATATATTGGATACATTGTATCATCGATATACTGGTTTACCATAACAACATGATGTCAGGATGCACTGTACATTTCGAGAATAACCGAATTAATTTAAAGACGACATTTTTTAAAAGCTAAAAAATCGTAATAAAAATGAAAATGTCGGTGGAAGTGAGACTTTTCAGACGAGGGAAGAAATTTGGACCTCTAATAAAAACGGTACACATCGTGACATGCATCTGATCATGCATCTAAATGACACATTGATTTTTATTATAACTTCAAAAAACCCACCAACTTTTTAAAAAAAGTTTGTACAATCAAGAAAATCGGTTACTTTTTATTAAGACTACGACGTTTCTTTTGTTTTCAAGTACCTATAATTTAAAGTAGATTTGTAAATATGCATAGTTGAACTTGATAAAATCATCAAATGCATCACTGCTTAATATCATAATCTTTTTATAGCATTTAATAAATTCTAAAAGCCATAAATATCGTTCATTTATTTATGCACGTTTATATACAAAAACAACCTGTCCCACCTCCCTGCCGAAATGGATACTTTTTGCGCCTCTATCGTAGGAGAGTTACAATCTCGAAACTGGCGTATTGTATATAACACATGTCACTATAATAAACCATTTACTTACTTACTTACTAACTTACTTACTTATACATTTTACTAATCCGTTACTATCCCTTACCTGGTCGAACCCACTTAGTCACTACAAAAACTATATATTGGATATATATTTACCCCTCTGACAGATAAAATTATAATATTTAAGTTGCCATGTCTGGTGGTTTGCAGAATTATTAATAATCCTTCCTGCTGTATGGATCATCACTCTTGGATAAGTTGGAAAATACCTCATATTTACTTATTTAGTATTTGTAATATGATGTCACATAGTGCTACATAATAGCTGTATTTTTGTGAGTCGCGCTGTAAAACATGCAGACAAGGTTTCACACTGAGTGTTTGTTATTGACTGTTTCTTAATCCTGAATTATGAATATGAAATAACAATGAAATAAACTTATTGATTATAATTTATAAATGATATGTTATTTACATTTACATCCCATTCTAGAACTTATGACTCGGATGGAGATGTCACTTAGCCTAGCTATAGCTTTGTTTGATTCTTGACACTTACATGTAGGACCATTTCTGTGATACATGTAAGACTGCAGTATTGGTTTGTTTGTTTGTTTATTGTCCTTTTAAATATTTTTCAGTCATGTCATTATGATCACTTGCTGGTGGAGGCCTGTAAATATTCAAACCAGTGACCTGTACTCAGCACTTACGGTTTTTCAGACATGAGGGATTTTTGAACCTGTTTGAGCTGTCTCCACATACAGCAGTGAAATTTGAACCTGCCATGTAAGGATCAGCTGCTCAATGCTACTTTATTGATTGTGTGCTGTTTTAGATCTTATTTGAGAATTCTTTACTAATATAGAGATATGTTACCATATAATGATAAATGTCTTTAAATTGAGACCTTAACTTTAAACTCAGCAATTTGAGTGTGTTGTGTGAACTTGTGTTAGCGAGACAGTGTGTTGTGTGAAATCATGTAAGCGTTAGCACAACAGCGTGTGTTGCGAACTTGAGTTAGTGAATACTGAGACAGCGTGTTATGTGAATTCATGTTAGCGTGACAGTTTGTTGTGTATTCTTGTGTTAGCGTGTCAGCGTGATGTGTTAACTCATGTAAGCAAGACAGTGTTTTGTGTGAACTCATGTTAGCATGACAGTGTGTTGTGTAAACTTTTGTAAGCGTGACAGTGTGTTGTGTGTTAGCACAATAGGGTGTGGTGTGAATTTGTGTCAGCGAGACAGCGTGATGTGTGAACTCATGTTAGCAAGAAGGAGTGTTGTGGAACTTGTGTTAGCCTCACGGTTTGTTGCGTAATCTCGTGTTAGCGAGACAGCGTGTTGTGTAAACTCATGTTGGCGTGACATTGTGTTGTGTGAATTCATGTAATTGTGACAGTATGTGTGTGAACTTGTGTTAGCTAGACAGAGTGTTGTGTGAATTCGTATTAGTGTGACTGCATGTTGTGTAAACTCATGTTAGCGAGACTTCGTGATGTGTAAACTCGTGTTAGCGAGACAGCGTGTTGTGTGAACTCATGCTAGAGAGACAGCGTGTTGTGTGAATTCGTGTTAGTGTGAGTGTGTTGTGTGAACTCGTGTTAGCCTGACAGTGTTGTGTGAAATCGTATTAGCATGAGAGTGTGTTAGTGCAACAGCGTGTGGTGCGAACTTGTGTTAGTGAGAAAGAGTGTTGTGTGAATTCATGTTAGCATGACAGTGTGTTGTGTAAACTCATGTTAGCAAGACAGCGTTTTGTGTGAACTCATGTAAGGTTGAAAGTATATTCTGTAAATTATTGTAAGTGTGACAGTGTGTTGTGCGTTAGCGCAACAGGGTGTGGTGTATACTTGTGATAGCGAGACAGCTTGATATGTGAACTCATGTTAGTGTGATGTGTGAACTCTTGTTAGCAAGACAGCATGTTGTGTGAACTCGTGTTAGCCTGACGGTGTGATGCGTAAACTCGTGTTAGCGAGACAGCGTGTTGTGTGAACTCTTGTTAGCGTGACACTGTGTTGTGTGAATTTATGTAAGCGTGACAGTGTGTTGTATGAACTCTTGTTAGCTAGACAGAGTGTTGTGAACTCGTATTAGCGAGACTGCGTGTTGTGTAAACTTGTGTTAGCGAGACTGTGTGTTGTGTAAATTCGTGTTAGCGAGACAGCGTATTGTGTAAACTCGTGTTAGCGAGACAGCGTGTTGTGTGAATTCGTGTTAGCGTGACAGCGTGTTGTGTGAACTCGTGTTAGCCTGACATTGTGTTGTGTGAAATTGTATTAGCGTGATAGTGTGTTGTGTGTTAGCGTGACAGCGTGTGGTGCGAACTTGTGTTAGTGCGAAAGTGTTTTTCAGTGTTGTGATGGCGAGCTGTGTGTTAGCCTAATGGCGTCTTTTGTGTCGGTTACATGGCACATTTTTATAAAAGCGCTATTGCGCTTTAGCAAGTGGCCCTATCCGGACACGCCTTATTATAATTGATCAGTTCTCAGATATACAGTGAATTATTATTGTCACCATGAAATCAGCATTTACAGTTTGCAATTATCTAATTAGTAGATGTTTATTCCCTAAAGGAGGAATTCCACTCCAACTTTTTATTTTATAGATCTCTGAGTCAGCCTTTTTAAACAATGGTTTCAGCATTGAAAAGCTGACATTGGCTCTTATTTATTTTATATGATTTTTTTTAGCTCTTTTGAGTTTAATTTTGATCAGATTAGCTCTAAATATTAAAAAAAAAATAATTTCTCTAAAATTTCTCAATTTCTTTTCAATTTCTTTTTATAATATGATTGACAAACATCTTCTCAGATGTGAGTAGTTTTATGGTTTCTTAAGCATAGGTGTAAAAAAAAATATTCACAAATAATGTGTTTTATTTTATAAATAATTTTTTATTAAAAAAAATTGTAAACTCACACCAGCCTTTCTTTACATATTGTATTAGATATTCATATGATACATTCATTTACAGAAAGATTTTAACTCAAAAACATCTTATCTGGATTTAAATATTTTTTAGCATTTTCTTTGAAAAAAGACAAAAAATTAATATGTAATATTAATTAAGAGATAACTAATATTGGCCTTTCATTGCTGAATCTGTTGTTGAAAAAGGATGACTTAAACATCTATAAAATAAGAAGTTGGTGTGGCATTCCACCTTAATCAATTGTTATTTTTCAGTTTCATTCATGTTAACTACATGAACTTAATTACTATGTGGTAATTAAAAAAATATGTATATTAACAATATATTATTTAAAAGTACATAATCATAAAATAATTGGCTTGCCAGCTATAAAAATTATGGTGTTCCAATGACGTGAAGTTGCAATGTGCTAGCATTTTGTTTTCAACAGACTGCCACTCCAATGCAACTTTAAACAACACGCTGCTGTTTTAACACAAAATACACTATCATGCAAACACAACTTTAAACAATATATTGTGTGTTAGCTTCACTGCATGTTGGATTCAGTTTGCTGGCATATTACTGTTGACGTGCTAGCACATTGTCACCTCGTGCTAGCATGTTGTCATAAACACACTAGCACATTATCCTAAACTCGCTAGTGCATTATTACTTTGCACTAGTATGTTGTCTTATAAGGGGCTAGCATAAATGACTGCCTGACTTAGTGTAAACTTCTTTTAATTGATGAAAGAGTACTTTTACAAATTATACACAGAAAATGTGACAATATCTTAGAAATCAATTTGATAGTCTAATTATCTCAAGAATTGGACTTTTTATTAGTCAAAGAATTATAAATTTAAAAAATTTCAATTTCTTTTGGATAGGTGTGACTCATCTGAGTACTGAATTTCGATACCAAGCATGACCATGATTTGCCAGAAGATCATCTGGTTAGATGTGACATGTAATAAACAGCATAGTGAAATTAAGTCAAGTTTTGGTTTGTGAAGACAACTTTTAAGGAGACTGGGGGGTCAACAAATTAATCACAAATTAACCACCAGATTTAACTTATTTTTTCAGATACGTTAACTTAAGCTGTCTACTTTCATTTCACAAAGAAAAAATTCATACATTTTAGTTTTAAAATTTGATCATTTTCTATATCTTCATATGGAGCTCTCCTTTTAAAGGAGATAAAAATAGTCTGAAAATGGCTGCCACACCCCAGCCTCGTTAAATACACTGTATAATTATCATTTTTAAATTTTGATTTGACAACATAAATCCACAAATATGAACATATCAATTGCTTTCAGTTTTTCAAGTGAAATAGTTTTTGTAACAGAAATACATGTACCGGTAATTACATTGGAATAAATGTTATTTTTGAATATAATAATATATTGTTTGTGTTGCATGTTGACCTCTTTATTAAGGTCTTCCCTTTCGAAGTTTAGACTTACTTATTCTAATGATTAAGATAAAGATCGTCTGTCTTCAGCAGCAATATAAGATATTGTAATACATGTATGTGTATTTTTACAGTATAATGTAAGAAATTTGCTATTTTGGCACACACAACTAAATAAAGGCATAAACATGTGTATGATTCCAAGGATTCAGTACAGAGGACATGTATATGTAATATTCAAATACAAGATTGAAGAGATGTCCAGTCGCATTTCAATGTCAATAAAGCACTAAATCTGCAAAGCTGTGCCTGTTGCATACTTATTAGCCCATCTGAGCTAAAGGCACCAGTATTTTTTTTTAAACAAAATTTTATCCGTTATCATCATTGTCTAAAATTTTGCAATTTCATTTTGGCAAAAAGCATCCTTTAGTGAAGGGGATTCAAATTGTTCTTATGTAAGGCAATACCTTCAAAGAGATTTGTTTCTTTAATACTGTAAATGTATTTTATTTAGCTTGTACGATATTTGGTAGAAATTGACTTCTGAATAAGTTAGCGTAGATTTGATTAAGAGCATTTCTTAATATTCTTATTTATGTGTTTATGTACAAGACATTTAGCTTTGTACTTGATTTAGTGGTTGCTGCATTCCGCCAAAGACGCTGATAAAGAATACACAGCCATATGTAATATGTTTACAATATACATTTCAGAGAATTTTACACTCCTATTGAGGTACCACCTCTTGCTAGTTGAAAGCTGCAAATTCGAAACATACACAACACATTCCTGTGCGTTTCTTATAAAAAGTATTGTTCAACTAACTGATTGTCACACAATGGAGATTGTTCATCATTATTATAAACACATTTGTATTTTTTAAGGTAGGTCCGTACTTTCAGAATTTTCTGTCAAACTAATAATTTTTTAATGTGAATACCTTGAATAAGTCTTAAACTAACTAAAACACCCATAAAAGACCTATCTTTGCAGGTTAATTTTCATCAACATGTCTCAGAGCACCTACCTCTAAAAACCCAACAGCCAAAATTGAACATAAAGAAGTATGATATCATATTTCTTTTAGTTAAGCACCAAATCACATCAAATTTATGTTAAAACTTATGAAGATAAAAAATATTCATTTGCCAAGAGGATATTTGAAATCTTAACTGCAAAATATTAACAAAGTGATGTTGAATCTGTCCATGTCTTCGAAAAAAAAAAAATCTCAAAATATCTTCATTTTTTAATCCAACCTGTTTAGATGCCATTTTTTCTTGTAAACTATTAAGAATTATATCTAATGTCAACAAAAACACATACTTTACTATGGTTGGCCAGAGAATTTTAACAATACAGTCTTTTGAAGATGTATACCCCCATTTCTGAAATATCATTTTTTTTTCAATTATTCATTGCAAAATTTTTAAAAAGAAATAATTAAATGGATTATATAGGCTTTAAATCAATAAAAATAGATCTCAGGTTAGTTTTCTTAAAAGAAAATTAAAATGATTTAGGTCCATAAAAGCAATGAAGAATCTTGTGTCTGTGTATGAACTAAATGACATATAGATCTTGTGGACAGAGAGCAAAGTGTTAATTTCCATAAATAATGTATATTAAATGCTTTGTATGCACAATAACACTTTAATAAATAAATATATATACTTGCTTAATCATTTTCAATCACCCAAAAAGATTAAAATCAATAGACAAGTGAAAATCAGAATTTGTATTGATGTGTAAAATTAGAACCGGATCTGTAAAAGTGTGGGCCTTCCTTAATTTATTATATAATTTGTTTACTTTATTTACCTAGTTATATTGTATATTAAATGATTTTAAAGCCATTTTTAAGATGGTAATGTAGCAAAACATTTATGTTTCTGTAGTATGACACGTTTCACTAACATGATTGCAACAAAGATGATATATCCGATTTCAAAAGTCAAAATATTGGAAGTTTAACTGTTGTGGGTACAATTTCAAGAATGCTGTTAGAGAGAGTACCCATTAGATCTCATGCTCACACCAAATTAAAGAATTCAAGTAAGGGTTTTTTAGACATAGCGAAAAAGAGAATGTTAGCAAAGTTGACAATCTAGACAGAAACATCTAATCTTTTGCTTATCGCTAGGAAGGAAGACCCACTCGTTGCTTTGCAACGAGCTTTGCTCTAGTTGACTATTATTGTTCTCCATCCAGAAACGGGAATATATCTTTTTTTCTTCCCGTTTCTTGGTATGGTAGGAAAATGTATAAAAGTCTCCGAAAATTGTGTAAGAAGGTCATTTTGCAATTATCTCTGATTTGTCCGACGAAATTATTTCCAAATATTTTATTTCACAATGTACAGTAATGACCTATAAACTGATTGACTAATGAAATACCTGGTCTCCAAAACCACATAGATATTGTCAATCAGAAATACATGCATCTCTTTGATGCCATCTTCAGAGTACATGAACTTGTGTTTGCAATCAGAATGTGTTGAAATAAAATAATTTTGCAAATGACCAATGACCAGGTAAGTAAAAAAGAACGCACTTTATGCACCAAAATCCTCCTAGTCCAAAAATCTGGTGATAAAATTTATAAAGTGTGTCTTGGATACCCCTGTTCTAATCAATTCATTTTTTTAATATCTCAAACCGTTTTCCCAACACAACTCACTAAAAATGCATTGTTTTCTTAAGAAAATAGCACTGACGACGTCATGACATCAACATAAAATTTCAATGTAATGATTTCGGCGTAAAGAATTGTATATTTTCTTAACCTAAAAAATAAATTCTCTTTAAAAAATTCATATTTAACTCTTACGTACTTCATTTATTTTTTATTTAATTTATTCTAAACCTTTCAGGTTTTTGTTCTTCAGATGAATTGATATTTACAATAACCGTGGGTCGTTTAAGGTGATAATTTTCCGAGAAAACTATTTCACCAAGAAAGCGTACGAGGTGTGTTCGAAAAAATCGCTGACAAGTTCTATTGTGAGCGTGCTATTTCCACGAAACCGGTCAAACTTTCCAGATAAAATCTGAACCTTTTTTCCAATAAATATACGAGAATTTGGTGCTCTCCGGTGATTATTGAAAAATATACAACTCTTTTTGGCACGTTTACATCACAAAAACTCTTTATTAAAATTAAAAATTGCGTAATTGTAGCGCAAAGAGGTTTATGATATTTGAAACGTCATTGGGAAAATTTTTGAACTAAATTGGAGGGTATATGACTGTTTTATAGCCATTTAAAAATGATCAACGCGTAAAAACTCAGCCAAAAGTCATTAAGCGTCATGGAGCACTCACTACGTAAAAATTATGTATGCAGACTGGCAAATGTCTAAAAAGAGATTAAAATGTTCAAGATACTGCCGGGAATTTTCTCTACCTACAATGGACAAGTTTTCAAATGGTTGTAGCTTCAAAAGAATGGAAGGATTAACATTTTGAATCTTTACCTCCATCGATACTTCAATACCCTTGTACATGTATCGCATGGACGTTGCATTGTGCCAATATGGTTTTGACTTCCGGTTATGACGTCACTTCCGGGCTATCGGGGCCGCTTATACTACTGATAATGTTCCGTTTGTTTCGATATCGCTATAACTTGTTGAATTACAACGGCGTCCGATGCATGGTGAATTCACCCTATTCATAAATGCAGATAATTTCAGTACAAGTGAACAATTCTTTTAAATTCTATACTAATTCTATACTTACATTGTGTATATGAGGCCTATAGTATTCAGTTCTCGGATTTATCAGGTCTTGCTGTAAATGTATCTGATTCTGTTGAAAACCGTGAATAAAGGGAGGAAAATAAACATCTCCTAAATTTTCAGAGTTGTTCCTCTTTGATCAGTTAAACTTAGGGTCTGAGAACAACATCGATTTTACATTGCAAAAAAATTTTTGTTTATTTATTGGTGTTTTAGTTAATTAAAGAAGAAAAACAATATTTATATCGTGTATGCACAAATTGTAATGAAGACCATTAATCGGAATGTTATATAGCCAACTGTACATAATGAGAATTTCGGCAATGTCAAACAAAATTTTCAGAATAAAAAAAAATGCTGCACTTTGATCAAAAATACAATTTATTGTATATGAAATGAAATAAAACAAGTTTGGCTTTCCAGAAAGCCTGAAATGTCATCTCTTTGGTATCAATAATGTCAAAGAAATAAAACAGAAAGGGAAATATTTTAATGCAATGAATATATGGATTATTACATCTAAATTCCCAAATGACTTACTCAGCAAACTCCACAGTAAAGTACGCAGTTTCCTTTGGCCGCAGTATATATATGGAAAGCATGGACGTCTGCGAGAGCACCCAAGGCGATTTTTGATGAAATTTCATTCTATAGCGGTCTTTGTGCTTCTGGGTGTTTACAATTTACTTAAATTCAAATACTTTCCTTGAACTTTATTTTTTTAACACAATACGGAATTATCAACAATAATTATCCTTCATTTAAAAGCAGCTAATCATTAAAGTTTGACAGGAATTAATTTAATAAATCCAATTACAGACTAAAAAATTAACATAAAATTAGCGTTGACCACTCTTCATTCATTTTTTGCAGAATCTAATTGTAAGCTTGTTCTTTTGTGCGAGAACCAGTTTTCCCTCCGCGTCAGTCAACAAATCTATATATAGAAATCACGTCATTGTCAATTCTGCTTGTGTGGCTTACCAATTTAATAAGGCATATAGTATTGAGGATCAATATATATATACGACACACCGAAACTATAGATATTTATAAGCATCGCAGTTCTTTTCTAAATTTTCTTTGGCTTTCAAATAGGCCGAAACCGAAAGTAGATAACACACTCCTAAGCTAGTTCTTCTAAAAGAAAACCAGTTTACAGGCTACTTGGAACTCTGTAAAACATCGAGGACTCCCGAAAGATTAATGGAGGCTTACACTAGGACTTCACTTCCGGCATACAATCTTAATGTGTCATCTCCCGAGGGAGATGACAATAAACATTAAGGGAGGGTATTCAATGTCTTGCTTTTTACGGAGTTTAATCGGGTTAATCAAAAAATACTTATTGATTGAGTATGGTACGCACAATCACAGCCAAGCCCCATATCCCAATATTCTTTCATGATTGATATACATCAGGATCGTTTTACTCGTCATTTTGACGCTTTATTTTTGACATTAAATTTGACGTCACGTCAAACGTTCAATTGAAATCGCAAGAGTTATCTCCCCCAGTGTGTTGTACGTCTTTAAATGCATTTACATATTATTAAAATATTATTAAAAAGGAGAACTAAGCGTTGTCGATTCTTTAAATAATGGGAATGCAAAATATAAAAAAAAACATTATGCTCACAAGGAAAATTATACTTAAAGCATAAAAAATGTTATCAAAAAGATAAGAGAAATAAAAATTTTAAAGATGTGTTAAATTATGTTTGAAAGGGTTGCAATTAGTTTTTTTTTTTTACAAAAATGACGTAAGTCTGACTGCTTCAAATTTTCTGATAGGGTTCATAATCTGTAAAGAAAAAAAGAGAATTTTTTTTAAACAAATTAAAATGAGATATGGAAAAATATCTTACTTTAATTCGCGTTTCCTATGAATATTAATTTAAAAAAGAATAAGTTTCCTCTATAAATTTTCACTCTACAGTATACATGTATGTATTATCAAATTTAATCATGAAATTGTAAGAAATATCTTTTAAAAAAGCACTTGATATACAATGTACCCCTTGCTGTTGATATTTAACACTTGCAGATTTGAGAATTAGACTACCTTTAATTAAAATAGCATACATATGGAGCTGATACTTACAGATATATGCAGTCTGCCCTGGAAGGGAATATATTGTTCGTGGGATTTGGGGAGTTTTTGAGAGTCCCTTCCTGTCTTGTAGTCGTTACAGAGAGTGGTGTCTGATTGTTATGTAGGACCGCCTTTACAAATGTAAACAGTAAACATAACGAACAGTAATACATGAATATCTAAAACAATATATTAACGATACAGATGTGTAAACAGGGCTATAACATGAAGCCGTGGAAATTTCAGAACAGGGATCTGGAGTCTACACGGGGTAAAGATCCCCTGTTGACTGACCACACACAGACAAATCGTTAAGCCTATTTTGGATTGATACATTATTCAAATCGCGAAAGCTCAGATATTTTTTTTGTATACATGTGTGAATCCATCTTCAAATTTAGAATGTAAAGATTACTTGTTGGGAAGTAAAGAATGATATTGATACAAAGGATTGTCCAACCTACAACATTTGTCACCGCAGCATCCCATTGGACAGTACCTGTAATTGTGTATACTGTTTATGCAAGACATAGTGGAGGATGGATGGCTGTAATATATATAAAGGTATACACTATATAAGGTGGAATCATTTTATAAATTTTAAAAAATGAAATTAATAACATCTTTGAAAGCTTGCAATTTCTTGATATTATTGAAATTAACTATTTGCATCATGTTCAACCAACATAAAGACTTCTTTGATAAACACAAAATTCCTATGAATTCGAAAGAAACAAGATATGTTTGTGAAACACTGCTGCCCCCGTATAGCAGCTCAGGCGATAGTTTAATTTCATCAAATGCAGGTCTAACCCCAAGGTCAAAAAGACAAAATTGCTGGTATCAAGAGGAAGGGAATGTCACAAGAATTATACCTGTGAAATATGAACACTTTACTAAATATTCAAAAGTTGCCGACACTGATTTCAATGTTTACACATTGGGTCTAAATCTAAAGTCAAAATCAAAAGGTCAAAATATTGATACCAACTGAAAGGTCTTGTCACAGTAAATATACATACATACACAATGAAATATGAAATCCCTAGCACCAACTACTCAAAAGTTATAACCATTGATAAAATTTGGTATATTTTTTTTTAAAGTGGATCAAACTCCAATGTTAAGAGTTCAAATATGGTGGTACCCTAAGAAAGGTCACAATTAATACATCTGTAAAATATGAAAGCCATAGCCTCACACAGTCAAGGGTTAAGGGCAAGGTAACGTTAAGTAAAGTAGTTTTTTTTTGTTAAACAGACAGACAGACGGACGCGCAGGACAATAGCTATTTACAGTGTACCATCGATTTTGAGGACGCGAATCACACAATTCAAAAAAGCTGAAAAAATGCTTCAATCATGAATTTTAATTGTACACTGCATATAAAAGTTTTATATGTAAATCACCTGCAGCATTTTCCATCACAACAGCCATACCCACAGTAACGATAACTCTGCTCGGCTTCGATGTAACATATCGTCAGGCCGGGGTGGAGCATGTCACTTTCACTGTTACGATAAAAATTATAATATAAAAAAATCTTGAGGATACTTTGATGCAAACAAAATTTCAAAGCATGGATTGGTCCAATTTATTAACACATTTTGGTTGTAATTTGTGCGTTTATCATATAACTAAAGTATTTAGAAATTGTAGACTTTTTCATGATCGATTTTCTTCGCTTGACATGCAGAGTTATATTCTGGGACAGTTTACAAACACCTACATTGCGTGCAAAAATAAATAAATAGATAAATAAATAAAATTCAAAATAAATGAAGAAAAAGCTGTGCCTTCAAATTAAACATAATTATTCGCCCCTCTTTTTATCTCTAACTTAAGTTATTTACAAAAAAGTATAAAATATCTCATTTTCGAGAAAAAAAATTGACAATAAGAGAACAGAAAACTAAACACGTAATATATGAAAAAAAATAGCCAACATCGGAACCATTATTTCGTCTTGTATTCCGTCGCGGTTTTAATATTTAGTATGTCCAACGAGATCTCGTTTTTGGCGTGAACTTGGGCAACATTTTGTAAACAAGGACGCGCTGCTGAACTTGTCATGTCTTACGATGTCAAATAACCGCGTCTTACCTGCAAATAACCATGGTAAATTACCATTGTATTGCCGTGGGGTGTAACAATGACTCCAGGAAATCAAACAGACTCAGTAAATACCCGCAGGTAGATAATAATGGAAATGTTGTCAATTTTTATGTATTGCCTTCCGCAACTAAAAATCCAAAACTTCGGCGCCAGTGGATAAATGCGGTACGTCGTAAAAATTTCAAACCAAGTAACACAGATCATTGGCACGCAGTATGCTCCAGACATTTTGTAGATGGAAGACCCACTGACACAAACCCAATACCAACTTTATTTGAATATAATCAGATTTAAAACTACATGCATGACCAGGCCCAGGGTCAAGGAAAGAGGAAAACATTGACTTCGAAATACAACAATACTTCATCTTCCCAGGGGTTTGTATTTTAGCTTCTCGATCAATGATAATTTTCCATAAAAATATTATACCCATATTTCTATTATTAGATAATAAGGCCAAAAGAAAATATATTCCTGTTTCCTGTTCCCTGACCAAAAAGAAATAGGGTAGGTAGGTAGGTAGGTAGGTAGGGAAAAAAATATTTTCAATGCTCAATGGATGGAGAATATGTATCATGTAATAACAAGAAAACAGTATGTTTACACTTTACAGAGCAAGTTTATTAATAAAGATTTATAAAATAAAGGTATCCTTTGCACTTTAGATGTATAAGCTCTGTTAATATTGTTGGTTGACTTTAGTATTTCAGGAAAATACCCCCCCCCCCCCAAATGAATATGAAAAAAAAATTAGGGTTGCAGGTAAAAATGTTGAGTAGCTCAGGTGACAGGAAACAAGAGTACATATAAAGTTTTTGCCTAAAGAATATATTCAATATAATTTGCATGAATAATCAATACCTAAATTTCATTTAGAAACACACACACACAAATATCTTTTTTATATTGTATGAATTATGTTATAATAACAATTGTGCCTCTAAATCTGTTAATCAAACATTTTACATGCAGAAATGAAAGTCACTTTGAAGGAAAAAAACAAAGGACTTCACAGACTAGTGTATTTGTCCAGCCAGTACCAGTGGCAGAGTTATATCAAGGCATACAGCATGAGATCATTATTCCTGCCAAGGAAGGAGGAAAGGGTTGGAAGACATAGTTTTCTTTAAAATAACTAAAAACATAGCACTTCTTTGATTTTGTTTAAAAAGTTTGTCATTTATCTGTGATTTTTTTTTCTATAATCAGAAATGTCTGGATTAAAGAAACTTGCATAATCAATAATAACAAATATACCAAAAAAGATCATAACCAGTATATTTTCATATGAATAAAAATATGCTTCTGTATTTGTATTTTTCTTTCACAGTTCCAATTACAACTGATACACCATATTCCCTACCTGGTATCATGCAACATGACCACCCATATATAGTAAGTCCTGTGTCAGGTTCATCTCATCTTAGTGACACAGACTGGGCAGATGCGGATACTCAAATAACAAATTTGGAACATGAAAATAGGCATCTGAAGGTATTTTTACAGCAGAGCAATTTTTTTTTTATTACAATGTATTTCATATGTTATGTCACATAAATACTTGTACAGGGTGTTTGAGTAGATATGTATTCTCTTATATTTTTAATGTTTGTTTAAAAAAAATTTAATGTGTGCTTAACTTTGTAGGTTCATTGTGAACACCTTGAGGAGAGGATAGTGGCTTTTAAAGAGGAAAACACAGAACTGAAAAATCAGTTAAATGAAAGTGAAAGACAAAGAAAGGATGTTGAATCCAAACTTCAAAACAAAGACAAACTTTTCCGAGAAATTTTAATAGATAAACTAACGAAGTGTGACAACCATGTACGACTTTTTCTTGGGCTGCCTTCTCTTCTGTTTTTAAAGGGTTTGTTCGACATATTGAATGGCGCAGCTTCCAGTATGAAGTATTGGACTCGTAGATCATCAAGTCATGAAAAAAAGTGGCACTCAGAAAATTTAAGGAGACCTGGGAAACAAAGAAAACTGCAGTTATTTGAAGAATTCATTTTGGCACTACTTCGTTTGCGTTTAGGCCTGAACACCATGTTCTGTTCAGTTTTGTTTGGCGTGTCTCAGTCCACAGTTTCTTCCATATTCACCACATGGATATGTTTCCTAGATCAGCAATTAAAACCATTACTTAAGTGGCCATCAAGGCAAAAAATAAAAAAGCATATGCCTCTTTCCTTCCGTTTAAAATACCCAAACACAAGAGTCATAATTGATGCAACAGAGATCTTTGTTCAACGTCCGAGGAATCCTTCTGCTCAGAGCAGAACTTGGTCAAATTACAAAAACAAGAACACTTTCAAAGCGCTGGTTGGGATTTCACCAAATGGGGCCTTTACATTCATATCTGAATTATGGTCTGGAAACATTTCAGATCGCAGCATTACTCTGAGAAGTGGATTTCTAGATCTTATTCAGCGAGGTGATCATGTTATGGCAGATCGCGGATTTCTAATTAATGACCTCCTTCTTCAAAGGGGAGCCCAGCTGAATATGCCACCATTTTGTCGGCCATGTCAGTATGGAAAAGGCAAATACTTGACATCTAAACAAATTAAGGAGTCAAAAAACATTGCCTCATTGCGCATTCATGTGGAGCGTGCAATTCAGAGACTGAAAAGTTACAAATTCTTTGATGGTATTATGTACATAAAATCATTGTCTGTTGCAAATCAAGCCTTACAAGTAGCGGGTATTTTTTGTAATTTTATGGCTCCCCTTGTCAGCAAAGTTCAGAAAAAATAGTTTTCTAACTAAGTAAACAAAATACCATGATTATTGTTTGCAAGTGCTATAACATTACAAGTGCAACAACTTAAATTTTGTTGTAAAAGTTCGTTATTTCACATTATTTATTTGATATTTATATAGTTCACTGTTTTGAATGAAGGAAGTTTAATGTTAGTATTATGTACTGTTATATTGACATATCTGTTATTACAGATTTACTGATTAAAAGTTTATATAAAGGACAAATCTTTTTTATCATTGTTCCGTAATGCTGCACTAAGTCTGCAATATTCAAAGCATGTAGGAAAAAAAGTGACTGATTTGGATATGTTTTAAAAAATTTCTTTAATTTTTTTAAATATAAATTGCATAATAATAAATTCAATTGATGATGATTTTTGGAAATATAAATGTCTTATAAAACTTGACAATTTTTTCTTTCATACATTCCCATATTTGTCCATTGAAGAACACTCTTTCAGAAAAAATGCCTGAGTGTGTGTACAAAATAAAATCACAATAGGTACGTTTTGTAACAGCCATCTGACACACCATTTGACAATAATATGGTGAGTTACTGTTTTTCCTTAAAAGAGGAAATCCATTTCTTAGTTCAAAATTTTTTAAATCACATGCTGCTGCCTCCTTTGGATTTTTATCTTTACACTTGTATGGACATTTAATTTCGAGGCACCCTGGTAAACAACAATCACACTCTAGTAAACCATCTGGTGAGGCACCAATGAAAGGAAGCTCATCATCGATTATCAGGCCTGCACTGGAATATCTTAGATTAGTGTGAATTTTCCCATTTAATTCCAAAAACATATCTCTAGCTTTTGCTTCATATTTTCTACCATGTACAAGTGCAGGAATACAATTAGATTCTGAAGTAGCATATTTTTTACAAAGAATTTGTGTAACAAGGCTACCATTTTCATTCCGACCACTGAAATGCAGACAGTTAAACACAGATGATGCAGTAATGCGACCTGCTCTTTGATGATGCCATACATCTGATGAGTTTTGAGCAACTGTACTTTTTGAAATTTTGACTGCAAGATTTCTGTCAAAATAAACTTTAAGACCATCTACAAATTCTTCAAAGGAAGCATTTGGATTCATAATGTAAAAATTTTGAGCAAATTCAGTCACATTCTCACACACACTTTCTTCAAATTCATACTCAGAATCAGAACTATCAGATAGGGTATATGCTGCACATGCAGCCAATTTTTCTGCTTTTAAAAGTTTGTATATCTCTTTTTCAGTTCGATTGTTTAATTGTTCATTAGTAACAGGTGTGTATTCTTCATCACATGCCATGGGGTGAGGTTGGTTGTTTGGTTGCTGTCTTAGATCAAGGTCAGTAATTTTTACTGGTCTTGTTGACCTCACAGGATTTGTCCACTTAGCCTTTTTATCAGTGACACCAATCTCTGTTCGATCATTCAGTCCTAGGCAAAATTGTTGAAGTCCAAACAGCAAAGCAGCAATATGCTTACATGTACCATCACCACTACAAAAAAATTATGAGACTGCTATTTATATTTACATGAAGTCAAAATTTGCAATCTTTATTCATGCTTTGATACCTTTGCTATCTTTTAAAAAAATTACCATTTATACATTCAGAATTTTAATTTTGCAAATCGTTGAATGCTTTAAAAAAATAATCATACTTATTTAAAAAATCATTACAGCTTTTCTCTTGGAGAACAGTTATTTCCTCAATCATATTTTTTTTCTTTTAAAAACATTGGATAGAAAATCAAGTACATACGCAACACATGTGCACTCTCCAGAGACAATTGTTCCATTCTCTTGTACCAACAGCCACATTTTATAGGGCTCAGCTGTCTGTCGTTCCTCTGGAGTGGATGAACCTCTGATATAGCAGAGATTAGAATCGAGTTTAGACATGGCCACGTTACTGATGTGACCATTTGAATGCAAGCGGTAGCTGTTGTCGGATTTGTAATTTTTCAGTCTTTCATTTGTCCACAGGCAACTGGTTTTTAAATAATACTGAATATCATACGCCTCAATGGACGGTATTTTATCTAAACAATCATCCCAATTAATATTTTGGGAATTGGGATGTGGATATGTTACGCCATTAACAGTCCTACGTTTCATTCGATCTGCAGATTCTTGTGCTAAATCGCATTTTGGCTGCAAATTTTGTCTACATGCTTCGCGAGCTAAGTCTAATAACTTATGTTTTCTGTAGCCCGATACCCTTATACCACGATCTGTCAAAAATTTCTTTAAATCGGGCAAAGATTTTTGCACAAGAAATGATTCGTTCTCTGCCATTAGATTAGCTACCGATTTGTTTACAAAAGTTGCCCAAGTTACGCGTCATTTTCGTGACTTCTTTTTTAAGAGAGTTCCACAATTTTGGAGTTCCGATATTCGCTATTCTTTGAGGAAAAAAAACAAACAAAAAAAGCTCTATCATGTTTATGGAATGTTGTCCTAGATGTATTGACCAGTTAACCTGCAAGCAACATATCTTATCTAGAATTTGTCATTGAGTCAAATGCTGACTGACGTTTTTCATACCAATTGTTAGTCCATTATTTATACACTGAATTGACGACGGATTTTTCCCGTAATTTCTTGACAAGGAGCACACGACCAGTCGACAGGGGATGCATACTCCTCCATGGCACCTGATCCCACCTCTGATGTTTCGGGGGTCCGTATTTGCTCTGCTCTAATTTTGTATTGTTTTATGGACTTTGGTATTGGGTACTGTTTGTTGTTTCCATATCCTTCTTCACTCAGTGCTTTAATTAGACAATTCATTGTTTTTACCATTTTTGGAGCTTAATATTAAACGTTACATGATATGTAGTTTAAAAATGCAAAATCTAAATTTCAAGACACATAACAATAAAAAAAAACCATTTGGTTTTTATATGTGACTTTTCCCAGAATTTTTTTTCATTTGAAAATCCAAATACATTCTTTAAACAGCATTGCATGACCAGGGTGATTAATATACTTAAAATCAGGTATAATGCATGAAAATAAATCCCAATATTATGTATCTTTGATTCCGCGAAACTGGGTCTAGGCAGTATAATCACCCTGTAGATATTAAAAAAATGTAGCGCATATTTGTTAATTCGACGTTTATCAAAGACCTCCAATTAACACTCTTTAAAAAAATTGTTGAATATTTGAAAAATAATATTATTATTAAATACCTAAGATATCGTTTACTTTAGATTTTAAACTTATTAGATCAGATAAAAAGGAGGCACACATTCCCTATCCACCTTGAATAAAGGTCTCTCCCGAGACAGAATATTTATGTTTTAATGGTCGCCATGCTTATTTTTGGAAAGGATATTCTTATCTACCCATTCTGTTGCCGAGATTTGACCATTTCTGACAAGTGAAATGTTCTTGTTATGAAAATTAACTTACATGGAAAGAAATATAACACTCAGAAAAATCTTTCAGCTTTTGTGACAGAACGCTACGGAGGGGGTCACGCGACAGCCAATATCACGGGATTCACAGTTTTTGCGACAGAAAATATCACGTGATTCACACATGCGCAGAACGGTGGCAGATGTGGATTAAAATCGGAGAGGACTAATTTTAAATATAATCAACACTGAAACCAAATATTGTTTCTTTGATGGAAGCTATTCAATTAGTTCACTGACTTTTTGATCACCTCTCGTACATAATATAGGCATTGAAAATTGGGGTATACATTTTTAGCTGGATTAGCCCCCCCCCCCCCCCCCCTTCCCACTTTCACTTTGCTTCCGACGCTAATGACAGGGCTCATAATTTGTTTTAAAGCCAGTGATTTAAAAATTGCTTGTAAATGAATGCTCCTATCTTTTACAAACTATGTAGGGATTCAATTGAGAATGTTTTCATCAATCAATGTTCAATGGATAGTTTAATTGCGCAGATAATATAACCTGCTATAACGTTACCGATATTGTGCAATTTCCTATTCAATTTAATTCAGGCCTTTTGAACAGAATGACAATAAAAAATTGCCTGAATTAGACTTAATAAAAAGACATTTTCTAAAACCAATTTTTAGGACTTCATTTTTAGTCTCCTCAATTGTCTTCAAATGCCGCGCGTTTCATTGATATGATGTAACATAATTATATCGATTCAAATTTGTTTGAGAGCAAAGTAAGTAAATTTGAATATAGTGATGATATCTCTTAATGAATTAATAAAGGAGATTAAGTACAAAATTCAGATTAATTTCATAGTTCCCTTCAAAAAGAAAATTCCTGAGCAAAGCAAACACAAACCGATAAAACATCGGTGGGATCAGTTGCCATGGAGGATTAAGAACTCTCTGTTGAATACACACCGCCTTTTGCTCAATGTCTTGACTAAACAGTTCATTTTAAAAGAACCTTTCAAGGTAGCTCTGTCGGTAAAGCGCTCGCTCCATGACCGGGAGGTCGTGAGTTCGTATCTCGGCCACGACTGACCTAGTCGATAAAATGGGTAGCAACTGTTCCTTCGCCATGCGCTCGGCACTTTGAAGTGAAAGTTGCGGGTCCTTCGAATGAGACCCAAAAAACCTAGGCCCCGTGTCAGCGGCAGGCGTTGGCACGATAAAGATTCCTCACTGCTCAATGGCCCTGAGTGCCGAGTAAAGGTAAAAATTTGAAGCCTTTCACCGGCATACGGTGAAGTGTCCATATGAATAAAAAATTCTCGAGAGGGACGTTAAACAATATACTATCAATCAGTCAATTTAAAAGAAATGGTCGGACTATTAGTATGAAAAAAAGTCAGTCGGTTTTCTGACTTAATGATATAGATATAGTGTACTTGCTTATAATGTCATCAAATAATTAAATCGACCATAGAACTTACGAAATGATTATCTTTAATGAGACTATTTATGTTTTTTTTTCACCAACCTGTTTGTCAATAGCTTGCCTAGTTTTAGAAAGTGTTCGTACGCAGAGCATTCTCATGGTATCAAATAGATCAAAAGACTTAAAACCAAAGAGTATTGTAAAAAAAAATAAGAAAATTTTACGACAGAAAAATTGATTGATTGATTGAGTATATGTTGTTTAGTGTCTCTTTCGCTAATTTTTATCTTATAGAGAGATTCCACCACTTTTCGATGAAGAGCTACAAATTTAGTCCTTTACTCGGCACTTGAAGCCATATGGCATTGAGGGATATTTTTCGTGCTATTACCTAGTGCGAAACAGATATGTAAAGTTAGCTACTAGTAACTGGCTACTAGTAGCTGGCTACGACAAGTGGTAAAGTTGGCTACTAGTAGCTGGCTACGAGAAGTAAGTAAATTTGGCTACTAGTGACTGGTTACTAGTAGTTGGCTACGAGAAGTAAGTAAAGTTGGCTACTAGTAAATGACTACTTGTAGCTGGCTACGAGAAGTAAGTAAAGTTGGCTACTAGTAACTGGCTACTACTAGCTGGCTATGACAAACAAATGTTGATATTCTTGAAATAGCTGGAATTTTACACTGCTGATATCCACTGATATTGCTGATAAAAACAATCTCTGAGGATTTCCAAATGATTTGGCACTGAAGTTTCAAAGATATCGGTAGTAATAAACTCGGCTACTGGTACCTTTTGTGTAAACTTATGATTTTCATGAAGTAGCTAGATTTTTCCATCACTAAAATGAATTGATATTGCTAGTATAAACAATATCTGAGCTTTTCCGCATAATCTGGTGCGGATGTTACCAAGATATCGTTATTAATAAACTCAGCTACTAGTACCTTTTGTTTAAAATTATGCCATTTTGGAAGAAATTTTTTTATATTATAGAAGTAGCTGCATTTTTACACTGCAGATATCCAGTGATATTGCTGATAAAAACAATCTCTGAGCTTTTCCACTTGATCTGGCATTGAAGTTACCAAGATATCGTTATTAATAAACTCAGCTACTAGTACATTTGTACCTTTTGTTTTAAATTATGCAATTTTGGGAGACAGATGTTGATACTATAGAAGTAGCTGTATTTTTACACATCTTATGTCTACTGATATTGTTGATAAAAACAATCTCTGAGCTTTTCCACATGATCTGGAACTAAAGTTACAAAGATATCGTTATTAATAAACTCAGCTACTAGTACCTTTTGTTTAAAATTATGCAATTTTGGGAGACAAATGTTAATATTATAGAAGTAGCTGCATTTTTACACTGCTGATATCCAGTGATATTGCTGATAAAAACAATTTCAGAGCTTTTCCACATGATCTGGAGCTTAAGTTACCAAGATATCGTTATTAATAAACTCAGCTACTAGTACCTTTTATTTAAAATTATGCAATTTTAGTGGACAAATGTTGATATTATAGAAGTAGCTGCATGTTTACACTGCTGATATCAACTGATATTGTTAATAAAAACAATCTCTGAGCTTTTCCACATGATCTGGAACTAAAGTTACAAAGATATCGTTATTGATAAACTCAGCTACTAGTACCTTTTGTTTAAAATTATGCCATTTTGGGAGACAAATGTTAATATTATAGAAGTAGCTGGATTTTTACACTGCTGATATCCAGTGATATTGCTGATAGAAACAATTTCTGAGCTTTTCCACATTTTCTGGAACTTAAGTTACCCAGATATCATTATCAATAAACTCAGCTACTAGTACCTTTTGTTTAAAATTATGCAATTTTGGGAGACAGATGTTGATATTATAGAAGTAGCTGTATATTTACACTGCTTATATCAAGTGATATTGCTGATAAAAACAATTTCTGATCTTTTCCACATGATCTGGCACTAAAGTTACCAAGATATCGTTATTGATAAACTCAGCTACTAGTACCTTTTGTTTAAAATTATGCCATTTTGGGAGACAAATGTTGATATTATAGAAGTAGCTGCATTTTTACACCGCTGATGTCTACTGATTTTGCTGATAAAAAAAATTCTGAGCTTTTCCACATGAATTGGCACTAAAGTTTCCAAGATATCGTTATCAAAAAACTCAGCTACTAGTACCTTTTGTTTAAAATTATGCAATTTTGGGAGACAAATGTTGATACTATAGAAGTAGCTGCATTTTTACACCGCTGATGTCTACTGATATTGTTAATAAAAACAATCTCTGAGCTTTTCCACATGATCTGGAACTTAAGTTAACCAAGATATCGTTATTGATAAACTCAGCTACTAGTACCTTTTGTTTAAAATTATGCAATTTCGGGAGACAAATGTTGATATTATAGAAGTAGCTGCATTGCATTTTTACACTACTGATATCCACTGATATTGTTGATAAAAACAATCTCTGAGCTTTTCCACATGATCTGGAACTTAAGTTACCAAGATATCGTTATCAAAAAACTCAGCTACTAGTACCTTTTGTTATATGTAATTTTGGTGACAAATGTTGATCTTTTTTAACTAGCTGGATTTTTCATCGCTAATATCCACTGATATTGTTGATAGATACAATCTTTGAGCTTTTCTACATGATCTGGCATTAAAGTAACCAAGATATCGTTAGTAATAAACTCCGTTACTAGTACCTTTTGTTTGATGGTATGCAAACTTGGGATACAAATGTTGATATTCTTGAAGTAGCTGGATATTAACATTGCTGATATTAACTGATGTTGCTGATAAAAACAATCTCGTACATTTTCCACATGGTCTGAAACTTAAGTAACCAAGATATTACCCGTTTTCTAATTTCCAGAGATTTTTGTTCCATTCTGAGATTCTTGAAGCCATCATCGGTCAGTAATACAACAGGGATTGCAATGTAAAGCGCCCAAAAAAGGTTGCTCACATAAAATTGTGCATAAACAAGCTAATTCAGAGAATTTGTGTCCCCCGCTTAGGAAAGAAGTAAACCATGCTCAGTTCGGGGGGAAGGGGGGGGGGTCGGATCCCCCAGACTGAAATTGTAGAATCATTAAATGAATACATTTATACTGAAGTAAATAAAATATGTCAATATGAATATAAAGATTTGATTGCTTATTCTTAATTATGTGTATAGAAGATCCTTTTCATGTATTTATCACACTGAAATGATTATTTTATGAGTTTGTACAAGCTAGACCTCATATTTTTTTTCCATTTCACATGCTGAATACTATCATTTTGTAAAAAGAAGTATTTCGGGAAAAAAAAGAAAATTGGATCATCGGGGAATCGACCCCGGTACCTCTCACACATGAAGCGAGAGACATTTTTTTTACTCTTTTTGAAGCGAGAGACATACTACTACACCACGGAATCGAAAATTATATGCAGATTTGAAGTCACATACATGTATATGTTCACGTTCGATATTGTCAAAATTTTACACAACGCATGGTGTCTTATTTCACCTTTATTAAACAGTTCTAATAGATGTATAAGAATATAAAGTCCGCCTAGAACCTGTTTTATACGTAATAACTCTCCTCATGCCCCTGTATTAAAAATAGCGACATTTAATACAATAAATACTAATAAAACAAACGGGGCGGGACACTGTGAGAGGGGTGAGAGAGGTCCTAGGGAGTTTTGGTGTGAAATTACATTGCAAAAGCTCAAAATCCTCTTGAAATATCGCCCGGAAAGGATTGTGTTACATACAGACTTCATGTATAACTTTACGACCTTGAACTTTGACCTTTTGACCTCAAAATTAAATAGGGGTCTTCCTTGGGCCACAAGGAGTTGCTATGTAAAATTTAATTGCAAAAGCTCAAAGGGTTCTCGGGATTTTGCGCGGAAAAAAGTGTTTTAACAGACAGAATTTCCAAATTTGTGACCTTGACCTTTGACCCTTTGACCTCGAAATCTATAGGGGTCTTCTTTATTCCATAGGGAGTTGCTATGCAAACTTTCATTGCAAACGCTCAAAGGGTTCTCGAGATATCGTCTGGAAACGAAAGCGTTACAGACAGACAGAATGACGGACGGACAAACCCAAATTAATATCCCCCACGTTTCAAGCGGGGGACAACAAGGCAGACACCATTAACCTCGAGCTCGAGGTTATGAAAACACTTTTGTTGGATCTCTTTCTGATGCAATACGTCCAACAGATGTCAACTCGTGTTCGATTTGTTTATAATCTTAATAAAGTATTAACAGAATGGTGAAGCTTTGCCAATTTTTGAAAGTGACGATTCTGTAAATGTTGATTTACAAAAGTTTTATTTATTTCATTTTCTTCTTAATCTTGCAATTGCTTGTAGTGTTTTCGGTATATAACAAGTATTAAATATGATTTCATCTCATTTATCAAATATACGGTGATCAGCTATAAATTATCATAAACTGTTTGAAATTCAGTCAAAATGCCCATTCAAAGACAGCGAAACAGAACCAAAAAAAAAACAAAAAAACAAACAAACCAATTTTTATGATAACAATTAAAAGTTAAAAATAACATGTCAAAATTTTCATTTGAAACATTTATATTTTTATCAATCGACAAATTACAATTTATCAATCACATCATAAGGCTTGACATTGTCATTATAAGGGCACTTCCGGGGCAGATACTGGTATTCCACAGTTTCCATGTAAATATCGCCACTGACAAATCCTCATTAATTTTGAGTCATTCAAAATAATTTAAGATTGCGTCGCAATTATTTAGGGCGCGCTTGATTTGTCTACACCTTACTACACCCGGTGTAGAAGATTTACATCTCATAATCAAGTGAAATTGGGTGTAGTGTGGCAAATTAAACATGGACGTCAAAATTTCAACAAACGGAGGGGGGCTTATTTGCAGACGATTTTTAAAATAAAATATTAGTTGCTATTGTGAATATTCTTTCAAAATTCCTTTAAAAACAAAACATTTTACAAAATGCAAAGAATTTTTTATTAAAAATTTTCCTAGCTGTCCATAATTACCCCTATAACCAAATATCTAGCTATAATCAAATATATCTAGAGACTTTAACACCCAAACTTGCAAAATTTGCTTATTTTTTTTTTTATTTTACAAATCATGAAGTATTTTATTTCCCATAAAATGCACAAAACATGGTCCACTATATTACTAAAAACAATTAATCACAATGAACCTATAAAATAATTGACAGTAAAATCAAAAAAAGAGAAAGAATTTCTGCAGTTTTACCGTTTCGTCATTTGTCAGCCGTATTGAATTTTCTGTGTAATTACCTACACATGCCCTGCACATGGTTTAGAAGGTGTACACCAAAAGTGTAAACTTTTGCCCTTGATTATGAAAAAGTGTACACCGGGTGTAAGGTGTAAACAAATCAAGCGCGCCCTTAGTTTGCCCCGAAAAATGTACACGTAGTTGAAACATAGAAAAAAGTAGACGCTTAATGTAATGGATAATACTAATAATCTTGTAGAAATTTCTTATTTACTGTATCAGTAGATATCATCTCTCTAAATACCAGCTAATAAGGGTTGAGTGCAGTTAAATACTATCTAAAACCAAAGGCGGATCAAGCGCGTCGGGAGTATGTCCCCGTTTGAATTTTTGGTATATAAAATCTATCTGTCCATTATCCTTAAATCAAGGGAAAAATCTCTTATTTGTAAAAATTTATCAGCTTCCGGGGGCTTCACCTCTGAACTCCAACTAGACCCTTGTCCTAGACCCACTGGGGGCTTCGGTGCACCCCCAGGATCCCCTGCCTTCTACCCGCCCTTACAAAGTTCCTGGATTTGCCACTGATTTTAAACTATACACAACTTATACTTTTATTGCATTTCCTAAAAATTACTTCTCATGGATCGTGGGATACATGGACATTTCAAAGTTCTCAGAAGTCTCCGAAAAATCCATTCTCTACCATCAGGTCATACATTTTAGTGAGGAACGAGTGACAACTTTGCATGGGAGATTGCGAAAAATTGGAAATACCCAAAAGTATGACGTCAAATAAAAAATCCTTAACCTAGGTCGCATACGATAGTTTTTATGGCATAGAAACTGCATAAAATCGTTGCTTGTATTTTTTTCAAGTAAAATGTTCCTTTGTTTAAACCCCCTGTTGCTATGCACCGTAAAGTAATATTTTCAACCCGAATTTGCTTCGTTCGTACACGTTGTCTATGGAGCTCGCTACGCGATCGAGCGGCGATTAGCGCCGCTTGGATGCACTCACTATAAGTGTAGAAATCAGCTATGTCAGAATCCAATTATAAATATTTCAATGATAATTTCCTGACGGTGTAACTGTTAGGGCGAGCAAAGATACTTAGAACTATTGTTTTATTCAGATCGAGTTAGTCAAACCGCACATAGAATTTGGTGCGTCTAATCTAGAGACCAATCGCATCATCTCGGGTCTTTCCGTTAGAGAAAAACAACCTCGAATGTATTAACATCACCGGATGTTAAAAATTTATACATTTCCTGTTCATTCAAATACAGGATAGACGTAGTTAGAAGTCCCTTCTATGGTATATTTTAGGTAATATCATTACATTGAATAAAGTAAAACTCCATATTTCATAGATAAAAGGTCTCCATGCATTTATTTCCAAGATCGTGAAAAAGGAAGGTTGTCATGGCGGCTAACATATACATTCGAGGTCGTTTTTCCGCTAGTCGGAAAGGCCCGAGAAGTTGCAATTTGTCTAGAGACGTCACCTAAAGCTGTATGTAAGTAGCATAACCAAAAAGAAGCCTGAATATTGCTAAAAGTAAGTAAAGGTAGTTTTGTTAACTATTCATATTCGTATGATGCTTAGCAGGTCTAGATTTACTGCGGAAAAAATTGTTTTGATCAATGCACAAAGTCCATATTTTCTATTCGACCAGGCGTGCTTCACAACGCTCGTTATCAACTTTTGTATCACAAATTTGCATTATATAACAAAAAAGTATTAGTTACTGAGATAATAATATAACGATATCTTGGAAATCTCATTGCAAACCATGTGGATAATCTAAGAGATTGTTTTTATCAGCAATAGCAGCTGATATCAGCGGTGTAAAAATCAAGCTACTTGTATAATATCAAGTTTTGTCTCTTAAAATAGCATAATTTTAAACAAAAGGTACTAGTAGCTGAGTTTTTTGATAACGATATTTTAGTAACTTTAGTGCCAGATCAAGTGGAAAAGCTCAGAAATTGTTTTTATCAACTATATCAGTTGATATCAGCGGTGTAAAAATGCAGCTACTTCTATGATATCAACATTTGTCTCCCAAAATTGCATACTTTTAAACAAAAGGTACTAGTAGCTGAGTTTATCAATAACGATATCTTGGTAACTTTATTGCCAGATCATGTGGAAAAGCTCAGAAATTGTTTCATCAACAATATCAGTGGATATCAGCGGTGTAAAAATGCAAGTACTTCTATAATATCACAATTTGTCTCCTAAAATTGCATAATTTTAAACAAAAGGTATTAGTAGCTTAGTTTATTAATATCGATATTTTAGTAACTTTAGTGCCAGATCATGTGGAAAAGCTCAGAAATTGTTTTTATCAACAATATCAGTTGATATCAGCGGTGTAGAAAAACAGCTACTTCTATAATATCACAATTTGTCTCCCAAAATTGCATAATTTTAAACAAAAGGTACTAGTAGCTGAGTTTATTGATAACGATATTTTAGTAACTTTAGTGCCAGATCATGTGGAAAAGCTCAGAAATTGTTTTTATCAACAATATCATTGGATATCAGCGGTTTAAATATTCAGCTACTTCTATAATATCAACATTTGTCTCCCAAAATGGCATAATTTTAAACAAAAGGTACTAGTAGCTGAGTTTATTGATAACGATATCTTATTAACTTTATTGCCAGATCATGTGGAAAAGCTCAGAGATTGTTTTTATCAACAATATCAGTTGATATCAGCGGTTTAAATATCCAGCTACTTCCGTAATATCACAATTTGTCTCCTAAAATTGCATAATTTTAAAGAAAAGGTACTAGTAGCTGAGTTTATTAATATCGATATTTTAGTAACTTTAGTGCCAGATCAAGTGGAAAAGCTCAGAAATTGTTTTTATCAACTATATAAGTTGATATCAGCGGTGTAAAAATGCAGCTTCTTCTATAATATCAACATTTGTGTCTCAAAATTGCATGATTTTAAACAAACGGTACTAGTAGCTGAGTTTATTAATAACTATATCTTGGTAACTTTAGTGCCAGATCATTTCTCCCAAATTAGCATAATTTAACACAAAAGGTACTAGAATGTTCAAGTCAGTTACTGGTAGCCAGTTACTAGTAGCCAACTTTACTTGTTTGTCGTAGCCAGCTACTAGTAGCCAGTTACTAGTAGCCAACTTTACTTGCTTGTCGTAGCCAGCTACTAGTAGCCAGTTACTAGTAGCCAACTTTAATTACTTCTCGTAGCCAGCTACTAGTAGCTAACTTTACCATTTGTCGTAGCCAGCTACTAGTAGCCAGTTACTAGTAGCTAACTTTACATATCTGTGCGAAACGGGGCCTCATTTAATACGGTCTCATCCGAATGACGGTTTCCACCCCCAATCCTTATCTAAAAATCAGACCGAGAAATTGGATTTCATGGACTCGTCTAAATGACCCAAGAATTTCTCTTTTAACGTTAGACGCTTGTCAAAGAAATAGTCGTGTTTTTAGGTTTTGATTTTTCACCCTAAAAGTAGAGTGTTGCGTTTTCATTGACGGGGAGTATATTTTTTTTATTTTACTGAGGTACCGAACTCCTGTGATATTAAGCTATATTGATAAAGTGGCATTCTCAAGTAATATGGAATTCAATTTCCCCCCTCCCCTCCCCAAGTAAACTCTTCAATACTTAGCTGATTTGGTTTTTTTTACCTAGCCCATATGCTCAGATGAGTGATGTGACCCATGGGTCTCTTGTATTATTTGAAATTGACTGTCAAGATGACTGGAACATGAATTTCCAGATTAATGAGACAGAATAACGTGGGGAAAATTGGATGCCACTGTATTGGAAAACAATCCTGAAATCTCCATAAGAACAGCAAGCCATGATTAATCATATTGATGAAGATATCCTCAGGAAGGGTAGAATTGATTTTTTTCAAATGATGCCCCCCCGGGGGGGGTTGTGGGGGGTTGTCTGGGCCTGTGGGGCCACATTTGGGAATCAAATTTCTTACATAGGAATGAAAAGAAAGATAAAATTCCTCCCAAGATTTCTTACATAGGAATAAAAAGAAAGAAAAAATTCTTCCCCAAAACAACAAAGCTATGATTTGTCAAATTCATGTTCATACATATTAAGGCAGAGTTCAAGTTTGTTCAAAGGATGATCCCAGAGGGTAGGGTGGGGCCATAGTGGGGGATGAAAGTTTTTTAATAGCCATTAGGTGAAAGAGGAAAAATCTTTAATAATCTAACAAAAGTAAAGCCATGCAATAAGTCATATTAATATGAAAGCATCAGGTAGTGTAGATGCATGATAATTTAAAGCCAAAATGGACTACAATTTTCTATAAAATCTTTTAAAATCATCAGTTTAAGAATAGTAAATCCATTAGTTATATTGATTGGAAGCATCCTTAGGTAGTGTTAAACTTAAGTTTGCCACCTAATAAACTTTCCAATACTGACATGATTTGTGCTTTTTATTGCCAGTTTGCTCATGTGAGCAGTGGAGCCAATGGGCCTCTTGTTTCAGAACAACTAACATAATGTGGCACACTAAATTCTTTGGTACACAGATTACAATAAGGCCACAGTTTTTATATCTTTCAGTTTATGGATCCGCCGACCCGATTTTTTCAGGGTCTAGAAAATAAAAATAATGGATTTTATCACCACTCTCGATAATTTTCCGGAAAAATCATGCCTGAGTATGCTGTATTGATATGAAGGCATTCTCAAGTAGTATTAAAATTCAAGCCCCCCAACCCTCATAAATTTTACTATTCTGATATGATTTGTGCTTTTTCCTAGCTGATATGCTCAGATGAGCGCTGTGGCCCCTGGGCCTTTTGTTATCAGGAAGCATCCTCAGGTAGTGTAAATTCAAGTTTGTTCAAATCATAATAAGGTTGGGTGGGGCCACAATGGACCTCCAAAGTTTTACACTGGAATACATGGAAAAAATCTTTAAAAATCTTCTCAAGAACATGATTGGTCATTTTTATCAGGAAGCATCCTCAGGTAGTGTTGATTCAAGTTTTTTTTCAAATCATGACCCCTGGGGTAGAGTGGGGCAAAAACGAAAGTTCAAACTAATAGGGAAAAAAGCCACAGCAAGTCAAAGAAACATGTAAGCATTCTTTGCAGAGTCAAGTTAATTCAAATCATCCCCCCTTAAACCTTTTAGGGGTAGGTTGGGACTGCATGCATTTTAGCTTTTCAAAACTGGATTGATTTTGCTTTTTTCCTAGCCTCAGTGCTCAGTTGGGCAATGTGGTCCATGGGCCTCTTGTTTTTAATCAAGACCAAAGGGGAAGGGGTGGGGAGGGCCACAATATGGGAGATCATTTTACAAAGTAGTTATGTTGTAAAAAAAAAATCTTTAAAAATCTTCTTTTCAAGAATAGCAAATCGATATTGGGATGGTGGCATTTTTCAGTAGTGTAAAAATTAGCCCCACATCCCCCCTAGTAAACTTTTCAATACTGAGCTGATTTATGTTTTTTCCCAAGCCCATGTGGTCAAGTGAGCAATGTGGCCCAATGGCCTTTGTTATCATTTGTTGTAATATCTCAGACCAAAATGATATTAGAATATATTTCTAAAAAATTCTTCTGCATTGTAGATTGATTTGGCAACATTTCTGACACTTACAGAAACTGATTTAAGAGAACTAGGAATAACAACATTTGGTGCAAGAAGGAAAATGCTGCTGGCTATTGCAGGTAATGTCTTTAAAGAGTAAAATAAACAATTGATTGATTAAGCTTAAATAATGAAGTTATTTTACACTTACCCTTTGACAATCAATATGATATCTGTCTATTTTTTAACCTTTGAGAGTGCCATCAAAACTTTGTTAGGGCCCCGCTCGACTGGCTCCCTATAGTGATCAAACTGTCCATCCGTTCTGCTGTCCTTCCATCCGTCTGTCCATCCGAGCTCTTTTGTCCGCAGCATATCTTCTCTCTCCTTGGCCCAATCTTTCTCATACTTCACCCACAATGCCTTCGGGTAAAGGGTGTGCAGTGACCTTTAACCATCTTTCTAGGTCCAAGGTTATGGTCATAGCAGAAATATATGAAAAATCCTTGTTCGGAGCATATCTTTTCTCCCCTTTGTCCAATGTGGTCCATGCTTCACTCACAGAGTGCCAGTGGTCAATGAATGTGCAGTGACCTTGAGCAAAGTTTCTAGGTCAAGGTCAAAAATTGCCTTTCTGTTTAAATGCTTGTCTAGAGTATCTTTTCTCTTTCCTTGGCCTAAGAATCACAATCAAGCCCCATATCCCATTTTTCTTTTATGATTGATACATCAGGATCGTAGTATTTGTCATCATGACGCTTTATTACCAATATTAAATTTGACCTCACGTCAAATGTTCAATTGAAATCGTAAGAGTTATCGTGGTTTGTATACTTTTTAAAACTATTTCATTTTTTGTCCATTGTAATGTCATCTGGTGTTTGTAAGAAAATATGTTTTCACTCAGTCATATTGTATGTTTCTTTTTCTTGTTTACAATGACTATTGTATTGTCTTTTGAACTGAGTATATGAAATTTTTTAAGACGTTTAAATGCTTCTGTATGAATCATTCTATTAAGGAATTTTGTGTCTCCTGCCAAGACACCTTTGGCTGGGTGGATCCAATCTCTGATTGCATTGTGGCTTTTTGTTATTTTGTTACAATTACAATTCAGTTTAATGTTGTATAGAAGTGCCTCTTTAAAGAGTTGAATTCTGTGTTAGATTTTGACTGTGTAGAGGAAAAGTAATCGCTAGTTAAAACAATGCATGTCACTATCAACCAAATATTGTTTTAATCAGTAAATCATGATGCAATAACTTACACGTGTTGCAGACGTCAATGTAAACAACTTCACTACACGGAGTGTAGAAAATCCCGATCCCGATCAAGGAAAGAATTGATAACAGTTTAAATAATAGAGATTCATACTTTTCAATACATATCGGTATTATAAAACAATTGATTACCCCTTTTGAGTTCAACATGGTGAAATAAGGACCCTCGACCTGGCCAACTTAATGACCTGCTCTGACCTCAGCTGCTACGCGGGCCAGGTCTTGGGTCCTTATTTCATCATGTTGACCTCAAAAGGGGTAATTAATTGTATACTGTTTTATGGACTTTGAGATTGAATACTGTTCATAACCTCCCTCTTGTTATTCCTATTGTGACCCCAACTTACCCCCAGGGGTCAATTTGGACAACTAAAAATATACACCACCCCAGGATGCTTTCATGTCATTTTTCTTGCCTAGTTGTTCTTGAGAAGAAGAAGATTTTCTCTTTTGTGGCCCCATCCTACGCTAAGGGTCAAGATCTGAACAAATTAGAATGTACACAACCCCAAAATGCTTCCACATAAGTTTTATTTTACTGGCCAAGTAGTTCTTGAGAATTTTTAAAAAAGATTTTTCCTATATATTACAATGTTAAACTTGGAATCTCTATTCTGGCCCTGCCCTACCCCAGTGGTTTGAATAATTTTGAATCTACACTACCCCATAAAAGTTTCAGTTTTTCTGGACCAGTGGTTCTTGAGAAGATTTTTTAATGATCTCACCCTATTTTTGTCTTTTGTTGATTATGTCCCCTTGGAAGAGGAATTGGCCCTTCATTTTAACAACTTAAACTCCCCTTCACCCAGTGATGCTTTGTACCAAGTTTGGTTTAAATTGGACCAGCTGTTCATGAGAAGTTGAAAATGTGAAAAGTTTACAGACAGATGAACAGCTAGACAGACAGATAGACAACGGACAATTGGGGTAATAAAAAAAGTTCAGTTGAGCTTTTAGCTCATGTGAGCTAAAAAAAAAAGTGTGAAGGACTACAAGGTCATAACCAGGATTTAACTCCTTACATGGCATATATCACTTCTACACATTGCACTATTTGAGCAATTTTGCAATTATCAAAATCAATGCGGGGGAAACACGTTATATGTAAAAATGCTAAATTCTGGTGATTACCACCCAACCCCATCCCATCCCTCCAAAATACTTAAAAATGGTTTGTAAAAAAAATGTACAACATGCTCATAATTTTCAACACAACAGTAAAATATTTAACTCAGCAAAAAAAAATGAAACTCGTGACTTCTTTTTTAAGAGAGTTCCACAATTTTGGAGTTCCGATATTCGCTATTGGTCTTTATCATCTCACCTGTGCTGAAAGCTCAAGTGACCTTTTCTGATCACATTTTGCCCGACGTCTGTTTATCGGTCTTCAAACTTTTCACATTTTCGAGTTCTTCTCTAGAACCACTGGGCCAATGTTAACCAAACTTGCCACAAGGCATTTTTTGGTAAACGGTATTCAAGTCTATTCAAATGAAGAGCGACTTCTTAGAGGAGATAATTCAGAAAATGTGAAAATTTGCAATTGATGACATGTTTTAAAAATCATCTCAAGAAACACAGTGCCAAGAATGTTGAAACTTATGGGAGAAAATTTCACATATACTCCCATCCCCTTTTAAAGGTAGATTGGGACCACTTATGGATTGAATGGATTTAAACTTTCAATACTGAGCTGATTTCTGCTATTTTCTTAGCAACGGTGCTCAGGTAAGCGATGTAGCCCATGGGCCTCTTGTAGTTCCACTGCGTTAGTACAATATAAATATTCATTGAATCGCATAATTATTAAAAGTTGTCTTAGCATTCGATAAAGTTGTCCCACAGTTGCTGAAATCGCACCTGTTTTTTCCATTCTAACCCCCCCCCCCATATATGGATGATATGTTGCTGTTTGGAAAAACTCTGCGTACGTAGTGCTCAGTATGGGTTCCCTGTTATGGATATTAACACGTTCTTACAGAAATCTCAGTTTTATAAAGGATTGCGAAAATGTCCTTTTGAGTACTTTTCTATATAATGCATAGTATTTAAAAATTCTGCAGCAGTGCATGTATGTCGTATATGATCAATCAGAATGGATTTAATGTGTGCTTACTGATAATTAAAAAAGCAGAGACTGAGTGCTATATTAACGAAAATACCTGATCATATTTTAAACATCACTGATGCAATAGAGTGAAATACATAATATTCAGCCACTGAAACGTTTCCTGGAGAGAGAGGGAGAGAGAGCTATTATACATGTGTGTATTTTTTAAAGCAAAACTATGCACCCGTTCTAATTTAGTATTTTGACATAATTATTGACAATTGTGAATAGGCATACTTCTCTTCTTGACAGAAATGTTCTGATAAATATGGATACTTAAAGTACAAGTACATATTATACTGGTATAATACGGCTGTTTGGGGTATACATGTAAAAAAATCTATGTATACTAATTAAGTTCTCAAGTCTCAAGTTCATGGTTTGATGCATAAAAATCATTTCACATCAACAGTACTAGTGATTTGAAACAATTAAAATACTACACAATCCAAGGATGACCAGGACAAATACTTAAAATCCAGCAATTTAAATTGATCATGTACATCATTTCATATCGCATGCATGTATACCGTGCCATATACACAAATGGTAAATGCTATAAAATTAAATTTTCACGGCTTTAATTTATTATGGACTCTAAAAAATGCATATAATATAAATAATGCTCTTTTTAAACTGTTTAATAAGATTTGTGTTTTCTGTCCCCTTTTGTAAACCCGTTAAACGTCGGTGATGTGTATTGCAGCTGACCGACTTTAGCGTGGGAGAGACGCTATCTCGGCTACTTCCTTTGATGTGGCAAGAATGTGACATAGAATTTAAAGTTCTCCACAAGCAAAGCGTCAGCTCGTCACAAACAATGTAATCCTTTAGGTATTTTGCGATTTGCTCTATTTCAAAATTTTGGAAATTTTATCATGATTTTTATTTCATCATAAATTGTTGATTAATATCAAAGTGCAGATTTCAAAGCATTAATTAATATTAGTGATGTCAACAAATATTCGAATATTCATTCGATGAGTTGATATTCAAATATAAATTTATGATTCGAATATTAATTTTTAAGTGTAAAAGCATTTAAAAGAGAGAAAACCCTTGCAATTTTTTTTTTTTAAATTGAATCAAATTTGTACAAAATTAAAAGACACTCCTCTTGGATTACCTTAAAGGTGTGAAGAGTGTATATATGAAAGTAATTTATTCATTTGTTCACTTATTAGTGGTATAATAGAACCCAGTACATGTATTTACAATCAGCTTGTATTGTTGTAAGGACACCATTTTACTGTAAACATGTGGATCCCTTGTTTATGTAAATATCATTAAAATCATTATCAGGAAATTAATTAACAAAAAGTAATTGCTTTTAATTTTTCTCCGGTAGATAATTGTTCTGCTTGGTATAAATTTGTAGGAGTTATCAGTGTAGACTTTAGTAATACGATCAATTAATCTGGAACATACTAAAGAATCTTTTGAATTAAAAAAAAAAAACATTTTGGATGCCCTTCATATTTTTGATTATTTTTGAAGATTTTTAAAGATTGCACTAATTTGTGGTTTTGGCCCCACCTCCCAGGCCCCAGAGGGGCAGGGACCATGAAATTCATAATTTTTGTTCCCCTTCACCCATTGATGCTATATATATATATATGCCAAAATTGGTTGAAACTGGTTCAGCGGTTTCAGAGAAGAAGCTGAAAATGTTCAATGCACGATGCACAACGTACAATGGACAACGGACGAAAATTTATAGCAAAAAGTCACCTGAGTTTACTCAGGTGACCTAAAAATGGAGCGGCCATACCTAGAACAAATTTCATTTCAGTATGTGCAGCGGTTGTGAAAAAATGAATGGAAACTAGATTGACTGACAGCAGCAAAGCAATACTGTTAAAGTGGAAAGTTTGACAAGGAGGAAACATTGATGATTTTGACGAATTACTTGATAAATTAGTCAAACAAACACATATTTAAATGACTCAATTATATACGGTACATTAATATGTAAATACTACCATGCCCTGCCAATCGGCAGGTAGTATAACTTACAGTTAAACAAAAACAAACAAAAACTTCCTTATGTCCATTTATTTATTAGGTCTGGAGAAGATAATTTTTTCTGACAATTTCATGTAAAAAAGTCATCATGCTAGCAGGTTCTGTTAATACCGACTGCAGTGAAGGCATTTTAGCCAGCGTAACATGCCTACTGACAAAAAAATAACTTGAAAAAACTACCCTTTTAACTAATTCTACACAAATTCATTTGCAGCTACAGACTTGTCCGTACTTTGTCAATGATACTCACATGCAGAAATTGGTAATGGTGTAAGGGAAATATAGAAAGATAACTCATTTTAATTTCCATAGTAAAACAAGAGGCCCATGGGCCACATCGCTCACCTGAGAAGCTTTGACCATTCTGTTCTTTACCAGATTTCCCCCTTTTAATACATATATTGCGACCTAACCCTACCCCACTGATCATGATTTAGACATTTTGAAATCTACACTACCCCAGGATGCCTCCATGTGCACATAAGTTTCAGCTTTTCTGGCCCAGTGGTTCTTGAGAAGAAGATTTTCAAAGATTTTTCCTATATATTTCTATATAAAACTTTGATTCCCCATTGTGGCCCCACCCTACCCCCGGGGGTCATGATTTGAATTAAGAATCTACACTACCCCAGGATGCTTCGGCTCAGGTGAGCTAAAAATCATCAAAGTTTTCACTCGTCAATTTTTTAAGATAAAGAAATTGTCAAACTTTCATACTGCCAATATAACCACTTGTACAGTATGCCCTCCCTTCTTCTAAGGGGGCATAAAAAGTGGTAAAAGTTTCATTGTTCATGAATATTGAATCCCAACGATTTGATTTCACAGTAATAATATTGGATTAACAATGAAGTTTATTTCATTATGCTAAAGAAATTTGGAAATCATTTTCACTCAAATTATATCATCCCCTGTACTCTGTACTTGGGAACTAGTACTCACCTCCTGCTGTCGGAACAGATCACTATATTTTCCAAGTCCTAGTTTACTAAAAAGTTCTGGCAAGTCTGTGTGGTCACTGTCCCAAAAACTGTTGACTGGTGGTATATTAGCACTGTCTACATGATTACTACTGCTTAGATAATCATTGAAGTCACCTGTTAGAAAAGAAAGATGTTCCAATT
Source organism: Saccostrea glomerata (assembly GCA_003671525.1). NCBI lineage: Eukaryota > Metazoa > Mollusca > Bivalvia > Ostreida > Ostreidae > Saccostrea > Saccostrea glomerata. Next base: position 187,386 of record PRKT01000702.1, read on the forward strand.
TGAATTTCATAGAACAGTTGTTAAAACCAATATTGCCCTGCCTAATGTTACAAGCATCCATAATTTGAAATTCCCAAAGCATCACTTTAATGCTTCAAATGACTTTTAAACAGCCCCACATTTACATGTTAGGCCAAAGTTATTTTATCTTTAGGTTTACGGATTTTTTCAACCAAAATGTCCATTGGGTGGCGACAAAATAAAAATAAAAATAATTTGAAACTTCTTTAAACGGAACATCGCTGATTACAAAAAAAAAAAAACACACAAAAAACACCACCACGGTTTTTTTTGGGAGGTCTAAAAAATTTCTTACCCTTAGCCCCCACTTTAATTTGCTTCTGACGCCCATGATAATTAGATATTTTCCGTCATTTGGTATTAATTACCTTGTACATACAACATTCGTTAAAACTTAAAAATAAATTGAACTTCAATCGTTAAATTTGAAGGTAAATGGAATGTCTTCCCAGGTCTTCCCTCTTTATCTTTTCTCTCGAATATACGCATAAAGAGGGTCTCCATTTTTCACCAGTATATTTTGTACCAAATTGCAACAGTCTCAGCATGCATGACTTGGGTTGATACGCGTAACTAATAAATCTAATGATCAATGAATCATGCACTATTCGACTTTTATACTTGTTCGCAAATATGAAAAAAAAGTAAATTTTGCAATAATAGAATAAAATATAATCGACCAATTAAAATATTCGTTATGGACTGAAAAAAATCTTTACATTTTTAAATTCAAGGTTTAAAAAAACTTTTTTTTAATTCAAGGTTAACAAGAATAGATATGGGTTACCCCATATCCAAAGATATTCGACTTTTAAATTTAACATGTTTAACAGTGTTTATAATGACTTTAATAAAAAAAAAAACTGCACTGTCTAATTATGGAACTTATATAAATTTCGTGAGTCCTTAGAATTACAGTCACCAAGTCTCCTAACAAACAGTACACATATCTGTGTTCGCAAGACCAACAGTATAGATTTGGTCTACACACGTGCGATGGAGTCGTCAAACGCATCTAGCAAGCTCGGAGAAACACGTTTTGTTTTGCCGGGAAATTACGATGGCAAAAAAAAATTCTTTTCTTAATCTTGTTACTTATAGATCATATGAATACGAATTCTGATTGATAAAAATTATATGAATCCCTGTTGAACTATTTTTTGTTCTAACATTTGCATCTGCAACAAAGTGTGTTTAAAATGGGTTTAGGAAAATCAGGGCCGGGTCGGAAAATTCTAAACTGAAAACCGTTTTTGTTTTGAAAATTACTGAAATATACTCATGTATTCGTTGCAGAAATTACTTATATAATTCAAATTCTATATAAAATGATATGCTGAACTTCAACACGAACCCAGTTTTCAGTTTAGAAATCTCCGACCCGGTTCGAGTTTAGCTACACATTGTATACCTTACAGTTTACACACGAGCAGAATCCGCCCAGGGATTGAAAATTCCGTCATTTAATAATACATACACACAGAATGATTAATCTTTTCTTTAAGAGGAAATTGTTTGATAATTAACGGACTAAAAACATGTACTTAATACAATTGTTGATAAAGTATTATCAATTCATTGGTGAAAAGATATCAATCGAAGAATGACCTATATATTCTCTGTTATCAAACATGTTTAAAAAAAAAAGTGAGGAGGGAGCAAGCGTAGGAATATTGATATTTTTATTTGCATTTCGGGGGGAAAGTGATTTTCTAAAAATATTTTGACTTTATTTTTGATTTCTTGAATGTATGACATACACAACATTATTCTTATCATGAACAATAATGTTGTATCTACTTATCATGATAGAACTATTTTCGTCAGAACAATTTGTGTGAGTCGCTGCTGACTACAGTAATATATCTTGCATTAATAGTAAGCACTGATCGAATATATTAAAAAAAAACTTTAAACTTTGCAGGTAACATTCAAGAAAACGACATCGGGACTGTCTACTACATTTTTGAACCCAACAAACAGAGCTTTGCTCTTGTTATCTCCAATGATTTTAATTTTTACGGATGTGCTCAATTCGTAAAAATTTAGAGGTAAAAATTTAAATTACCCTATTTGAACCAAAATTATTTTTAAAAAAATTACAGCAGTAAAAATAACCCGTTATAAGGTATGACAGACTTCATGTCATATCTTGATGAAACTCTAAATTATTTTTTATTTATCAAATTTGTTAGAAGTTTGAACATATTAAGAAAAAAATTTTTTTTTTAATATATTAAACATTTTTTTTTTATTTGCAGCATATAATGAATATTCGTGCAATTTGAGGTTTAAATGTTGAAACCTGTTTGTGTTAAGAAATTTCTGTACAAGACAAGTATGATTTTTAGGCCTGAGTATCACATTCTACCTAACGATACGATACATATAATATTAAAATATGTTCATGCAATACAACATATATTGTACAGCTGTCAGCAATTAAATTAATTGATATCTTTACATATTATTCATGCTAACCTTCACAATATTATAAAAAAAACTTTTAAAAATATCTTAAGACCCTATAATCTATAGGTGAAGTTAATTATAGTGAGCATTGTATTTTTTCATGGCTTAATTGTTCTCAATCATTAAAGTTTCTCAGTTTCTATGTAGAATTTTCAAATAAGACAAAAAAAATTAACTTTTAGTTGTACTGTATCACAATACATACAGTCACAGTGAAAAGATATGTGCATTGTGAGACATTGTGATCAATACAAACGCCCTAGCTGCATTGTTATTTTATCATTCTAGGCTATATTAAACCCTCAATATGCATTGTTCTTCGAGTGTTAATAATTGTCGACCCAGTGAATCCCCCTTCATGTCTAAGCCCTGGATCTACTGCGGGCAGGTGCTCCCCACACTCCCGGCTGCAATAGTTTTGTACACTAGAATTTTTAGTCAAGCTAAACCCCTGCATTTATGTACAGTAATCACTAACACTATATTTTTGAGTCACCTTGTCATTCATTTTGTAAACACTGAAAACACAGCTACACCCTGAATTGGGTCCTGAATTAAGTTAAGATCTTTGGCTTCTGATTGCACATGGTGAAAATGAAGGTGTTTGCCGGGGAAACCAGAAGTGCACGGCACATCAATTTACCCAAATGGACCAAAATGGAACCCAAATGGAAACAAATGGACTCAAATGGAAACACAATGGAAACACAATGGAATATTAGAAATATATTGTTGATTATCTAAAATAATAAATTGAATTTATTAATTATTTATTACCAACATTGTATTTTGATATACGAATTATTTTTGTAGTTTTCTGTACATCGGCAAAATTATTGGGATGGATGGGGGCATGATCTCTCCAGTCCTCCCCCCCCTCCACCCATCTAAACCCCCACCCACCCCGCTCAGTTCCGACAGCCATGGAAACTGTATACATGTACTTCAATTTTGTAATCAATGATGTGCAAAATTTTAGATAAGTTACAACTTGAAAATACTGTAATAGATATATTGAATATTCCATTTCAGTCCATTTGAGTCCATTCGATTTCCATTTGGTTCCATTGTGGAATTCAACATTTTAGATCAGAGGTTGGGGGCTATGCAAAATATTAAAAAACAGGTTCAATTTTTGGTCATTTTTAACGAAATTTTTAAGATTTGAGGAAAATGACGAAATACATGACGTCATAATACATAGACTAGAGAAAAAATTACGTCATTTTTATTTGATACGAAGTCACCAAGGGTCTAAGTGAAATATAACATATTTTCAACTAAAACTGAGTAGTTCTTATATTTTAGAAATTCACAGGGCCAAAAATGGACCAATGTGAACTTTCTTCTTTAAGTACACTGTACTTTGGAGACCTTATTCAATAGTTGCTCTTTAAAGAATTATTGCACTTAGTGTACAAAACGTGGCCCCCGGTAAATTGCGCAAAAATAAGGTATAGAAAGTAGCCTAATGAAATTGATAAAACAATTCTTCAAGGTCTATATCGCAACTTTGCAATTACAGAAATTAAAAGTGAGTAATATTAAAGAACGAGACTGTGTTTTGTAAGAGGGGTCAATGCAAATCACGAATCTCCATTGTTATTCAAAGTTATTCCGATTTTTAGAGCTGAAATACATAGTGAGCGCATGCTTGCCCAAATTTCTCAAAAGGACAGAAGGTGTAGAACTGTTGGAAATTCAACATATTTAAGGGAGAATTTTGGGCAAGCCTGCGCTCGGGGTAAACTTTTTGAAAAAAGGTACAAAACGCCGACAGTTTTCTTCACTGTTTACGGGTATTTACATGTCATTGACCTCATTGTGACCTGTTTAACCCTTTCGCTGCCAACGTAAATTTTTGAATTGCCAAAAAAAGTAACGTCACACGTAAATGACGTTACAATAGTTGTGACGTTTTTAAAAATTGCGGGTTAACGTAGTATCAATGACGTAAATCGCACCTGCGTTATGTATAATTTTAACAGAGGAAGATCCTGTTTCAGCGTATGATCTGAGACAAAGTATTTTTTTTTATTTAAAGAAAGAGACGTTTCAAAAAAATTGTGTTGTCTGAACATAACGTCATCTCCAACACGTACAGGGTTGCACGGATTGCGAATGGTTTCCTGTTGTTGTGTAATGTACTTTGTGAAATAAACAAACTTCCGAGTCATCGCTCAGGTAAGTGTGCTGGAGTGTGACTAATCCCCCTCAGCCAAGCCATTGTGTATAGATAAGCGATAGTGCATGGGACACAGGTGTTGACAGCTGTTATCTTTTGTTTTTTTAATTGTCTCCAGAGTGAAAAGGTGTGAAAAAAATATTAAGGACGAAAATTTTCTATTATAGTAACCGAAGTACACACTTTTACCTATGATGATAACGTAAGAAATTAACATTGAATTATTAAAAAATGGTTTTGTGTTTTAAATATCTGTGATAAAAAACAGAGTACGATATTAAACCGGTGTTATAATAACCGGCTTGTACTGTATTTCAGGTATACTTATTGACTTAGAATCATCAAACTTTGTCAGTTGATGCATCTTGGTTTTTCAGAGATTGTCAACCAAAAAGTAGGTCACAGTGACCTACTTTTGACAATTAATGGGAATATTTAAGTATCTCATGTACTATTTGACTTAGAATTATCAAACTTTGTCAGTGAAGCACATTGCGTATTTATTTTGCATCAAAATCAACGCAGAATGTAATAATGCAATATTTAAAACCACACATTTGAGGATTATAACATTTCAGGTTATTTTACATTTTGCATTGAGATCAACGCAAAATGTAATAACATGATTTTTGGATTATTACGTTTTGTGTTGTTACATGTGTCGAGCTTTAGCAAAAGGCAAGAAAGCAAAGTGTTATAACACACTTTTTTATAGTCAGCCAGATTGAGAACAATTTCAATAGCATAGTAGTTGATGAAAAGAAAATAAAACAAAAGGAAAAAAATATATATGCAATTCCTTACAATTAATAAATTTTTTGATATATTGATTAATTAGCTACATGTTAAATTTATAATCAGTTAATACACGTATTTTGTATAGGTGTTGCAAATTAGAAACATGCATGTGTGGGCAGGGTTGTTGGGGGGTATTGACCTGTGTGCTTTTGCTTTTTTTACAGACAAATGCAATTTTTAAAAAAACTTATTCATTTGTACTGGCAGATGTAAATATAAAGCAGGAAGGGTTTAATGATACCATTCTGAACCATGCAAATCACCAGCATTGCAGACAAGCAAAAACAAAATTCTCTCTCTCTTTCCATCTAATAATAAAATGGATTTTCTGCATGTCCACAGTAATACAATAATAAACATACGAAGTAAACACCCGACCCTATCCCTGCCCTCCTCGCTTCACACAAACATACACTTCTAATTTGTTAACCAATGTATACATGCTGGACATGCATATTAAGAGCTTTTAATGAACCTATGATCAATCTTTGGTAATTGAATAGTTATTATTGGCTAGAAATTTAATTAGACTATCAAAAATATGCCAATTAAAGTTAAATTAATTCTGTATAATTAAGTACAGTGTATTCAATATAACTAAAAACAGAGTCAGAAAAACGATACATTTAGATGTATTTATGTCCGTAAAAGCCCTAGCGTTGGTCTCAATGATTTACTTCTAGATATTTTTACAGAGTCTTTCCTATGTTGGTTACATGTATATATTTGAATCAATTTTATGATCTTTTTTGTTAAACACAAGGCTTTAGCGAAAGTGGGGGGACAATAATCTTCTCTGAGGCTTGCCATATTGTGGGATTCATTTTTGTTTAAATCAAATGTCAACTTATTGTTTATCAGTGCGTCTATCCATGTCATGCCGCTGTATAGACTGTCTACCAGAGGCACGCCAAAAAGCTGAACCACTTCCACATGACGAGCCTCAGAAAGCTTCTCGATATCAAGTAGCAAGAAAAGATTCCAGACACAGAAGTCCTCACCTGAGCTGGCCTGCCCAGCATCTACACCATGCTCATGCAGTCACAACTCCGCTGGGCAGGACACATAGTCTGTAGGCCAGACCATCGACTCCCCAAGAAACTACTGTAAGGAAAGCGTGCCCGTGGTGCCCCAAAAAAGCAATTCAAGGACAGCCTAAAGCATTCAATATCAACCCTGATTCATGGGAAGTTGCTGCACAAGACAGGTGAACATCCGCAGGCCACGAGGGTGCCAATAGCTGTGAAGCAAATAGGATGAAGCAGGCAGGCCAGGGAAGATAGCCCCAAGGACCCGAGAGCTGCCACCATCACCTGTCCTCACTGTCTGAGGCTATTCCGTGCGAGGATCGGTCTGACCAGTCACCTCTGCACCCACTGTCCAGGTCAACTCCCTCCCCAACGAAGATGAGACAGTGGTCATCGTCGCCACCGACGGACGAACAACAACATTCTTCTCATGCATAACAATTTTTCACCGCAGTTTTCTCAGCAACTACTCATTACAGATGCTTGAAATCTTTGCACATACTTTGTAGAGGCATGAGATTTATTTTTATATGAATCTGATGTCTACTTCTTATTTATCCATGCATCTGGCTGTCACTGAACATTTTGTATATTAACATGATGTATATGTTCACATCAGAGCGGGGTATTACTAGTGACCATTGACTCACAGACTTCTTTTCTTTTACTTATAAATAAAATCGACGTTGCCTGACATGGAATTAATCAACTTTATTTTGATCTCTGTTTTATTAATATGTACATGTATACAGGCCTAATAGGTATATGCACTGAAATGTATTGATCAAAGGACATACTTTTAAAAGCTTTACTATAATACGAAAAAATAAACGTGTTAAAGCGCAACAATTTTTTATATATATTGAAACAAATAACTAATAACCATTAATCGATATTTATTTAAAAGTTTATTAATTAGCACAACTTACTCTCAATATATCAATAAACTTATTGCATTACCGATTACTTTACAATTATTTCCATTCCAATTCATAATAATAGCCGCGATTTTCTTACGTTAATTGGGGTTCGATGTCATCCGACTTTCTAGAAATTTCAAAAAAGAGTGAGATCTGACATAAACGGAAAGGATTTGCACATTTTGTATTTTAAATCAGTAATCACAACTTATTTCTTTCATATCACTTAACGAGGCCCGATCTAGTTGAAAATTAAGAAATCGGAATGATAAAAAAATTTAATTTTTGGAAATATACTTGTGTGTTTAATGCTTAGAAAAATTAGAATGAAATTTTGTTACCTTGCCTTTATTGTAGTGAAATGGGGGTACTGTCAAGATATGGACCATTTTTCGTGTTTTTATACACAATTGCATACTAAAACTCTTCAGTAAACAAAGAAATTTAGAAATTAAAAAAAATATATGATGAAATTCTTTGTTTTTCACATATGTCATGCAAATTTCATTCTTCTTATAAAAAATAATCTTCATGCTAGATTTCACAAATGTGATTTTTTTTTTACGAGTTTTAATAACAACTTAATTTTTCATTAACATACTAAAAACGAGGTGTACAGACATGAGACCAACTGCATAAGATTCATTGACCTTTGAGCTTAAAATTCATGTAAAGGTCAAAGGTCAAGGTCATTCCAAAATTGAGAAATTAAGCTCTTTTTATATCTTTTATGTCTCTTAACATATACAAACTGTCTTAACATCATTAAAATGTTCTCTTAAAACTATTTAAAGGATTCAATTCATATTCCGTAAGATTGACCCTATTAAAAGTTATCACCCTTTGTGCGTAAAACGTTGTTATCGCTAATACTTCAAAACCGTAAACCGTAGAAATATGAAACCTTCACTAAGGTCTTCGACTAATTGAGAGGATTCTGGAATCTATTCATTGCGAAAGTCTTCGGTGACATCTTCAATGAGTAATTGCCCCTGGAAGTCTTTGAATTTTACAAATAATTAAAAAATTTTAAAAAGAGAAAGTGTTGAGACATGAGACAAACTGCATAAGATTCATTGAGCTTTGAGCTTAAATTTCATGTAAAGGTCAAAGGTCAAGGTCATTCCAAAACTGAGAAATTTACCTCTTTTTATATCTCTTTTGTCTTTCAACATATGCTTAATGTCTATGCATCATTAATATGTACTCTTAAAACTGTGTCAAAGATTTCATTCTTCTCCCTTAAGATTGACCCTGTTAAAAGTTATTGCCCCTTGTGCGAAAAACATTTTTATTGCTATTGCTCCAAAACTGTAAACCGCAAAGACATGAAACTTTCTCTAATGTCTTATGGGACTTTAGGCAAAACTATTATGTTCAAGTGCAAAAGGATCTGGTGACTCCTTGAATGAGTTACTGCCCTTAAATGCTTTTGTGCTTACTATTAAACCTTATAACTTTAAAACCATAAGTCATAGAGACATGGGGTTAATTACAATGTGACCCTTGACCTTTGACCTTGATTATGATTTGAACGTCAAAGGTCAAGGTCACCTAAAAAAAATTTTCATTTTTATTTTTTTTCTTTTAAGCCATTCCTTGTTTCTTTTTTTATGAAATTTAATTTTAAATAGATACGAATTAAATGAAATTGAAATTCAAAAGGTGGAAAGACCTCTTATTGTTCTGTGAACAATAAGTCTCCTAGTTATTATTTTTCCGCTATGGACTTTTGATCCGAAAGACTTATCGAAAAACTTTCGTGTTCATGATACTTGACACCAAAAGTTATTTCGAATAGCAACCCAACGTACATGACCTATGACGCCTTTCGGAGTTCTCGCCCCTTGTACGTAAAACCTTGTTATCGCTACTCCTTCGAAACCGTAAACTGTAGAAATATGAAACCTTCGCTAAAGTCTTCGACTAATTTAGTAGACTCTGGAATCTATTCATTGCGAAAGTATTCATAGACCCCTTCAATGAGTTATTGCCCCTGAAACTTTTTGAAGTTTAGAAATAATTAAAAATTTTCAAAACAAGAAGTGATAGAGACATGGGATCAACTGCATAAGATTCATTGACTTTTGGTCATGAAATTAATGCAAAGGTCAAAGGTCAAGATCATTCCAAAATTGAGAAATTAAGCTCTTTTCATATCTTTTCTGTCTTTTAACATATACAAACTGTCTTAGCATCATTAATATGTACTCTTAAAACTATTTTAAAGATTTAATTCGTATTCCTTAAGATTGACCCTATTAAAAGTTATTGCCCTTTGTGCGGAAAACCTTTGTTATCGCTACTCCTTTGAAACCGTAAACTGTAGAAATATGAAACCTTCACTAAAGTCCTCGACTAATTGAGAGGACTCTGGAATCTATTCATAGCGAAAGTATTCGGTGACCCCTTCAATGAGTTATTGCCCCTGAATTTTTTTTCAATTTTAGAAATAATTAAAAATTTTCAAAACGAGAAGTGATAGAGACATGGGGCTAACTGCATAAGATTCATTGACCATTAATCATGAAATTAATGTAAAGGTCAAAGGTCAAGGTCATTCCTAAATTGAGAAATTTAGCTCTTTTTATATCTTTTTTGTCTTTTAACATATAAAAACTGTCTAAGCATCATTAATGTGTACTCTTAAAACTATTTTGAAGATTTAATTTGTATTCCTAAAGATTGACCCTATTAAAAGTTATCGCCCTTTGTGCGGAAAACCTTGTTATCGCTACTCCTCCAAAACCGTAAACCGTAGAATATTGAAACCTTCACTAATGTCTTCGACTAATTGAGAGGACTCTGGAATCTATGTATTGTAAAAGTATTCGGTGACCCTTTCAGTGAGTTATTGCCCCTGAAACTTTTTTAATTTTAGAATAGTTAAAAATTTTCAAAACGAGAAGTGATAGAGACATAGGACCAACTGCATAAGATTCATTGACCTTTGATCATAAAATTAATGCAAAGGTCAAAGGTCAAGGTCATTCAAAATTTGAGAAATTAAGCTCTTTTTATATCTCTTTTGTCTTTAAACATATACTTAATGTCTTAGCATCATTAATATGTACTCTTAAAACTATTTTAAACATTTCATTTTTGTTCCCTAAGATTAACCCTTTTAAAAGTTATTGCCCCTTGTGCGAAAAACCTTGTAATTGCTACTCATCGAAAACTGTAAACCATAGAGACACCAAACCTTCACTAATGTCTTTAGGATCTTGAGTCATAACTACACTGTATAAGTGCGAATGGATCTGATGACCTCTTATATGAGTTATTGCCCTTTAACATCTTTGTACTTCTTATTAAACCTTATAACTTAAAAACTAAAAGTCGTAGAAGCATGAGATCAATTGCATTGTGACCCTTGACCTTTGACCTTGAACATTTCCTCAAGGTCAAAGGTCAAGGTCATTTCAATTTTTTTTATTTTCATTTTTTTCTATCCTTTAAGACAATTTTGGTTTCTTATTCATGGATTCTAATTTTAAGGAGTCAGATATAAAACAAAATTGAAATTCAAAGAAGGCGGAAAGACCTCTTATTGTTCTGTGAACAATAAGAACTCAGTTCTTTTTTTTTTTCTTCTACTTCCTAGACGCCAACTTTGAAGCTTCATATCTCACTCATTTCTCAATTTATTTCGCTCAAATTTTCAGAGGTACTAGAAGTTACTAAACTCTATCAGATTGCTGTCAAAAATTTCAAAAAGTCACTTCCGGTTTTGAGTTATTTCCCTTTAAACAAAAATTTATAGGCTTTCGTTTTCTGACAAAGGCTCAGAGACGGCTAAAGCTGGAGCAGAAATTTTACTGATTTGAGATAATAAAAGGATTGAAGTTGTGCACATCGGTTTTTGTTTTTCGATTTCTTTATTCAAAATGGCGCTATATAGGGGTAAAAAATTAGAACGCTTAAAAGAGCCAAAAATTACTCATATTTTGCTTTTTATGTTCTAAACTAAAAATATTTTGTTTAAAAATATAGAACATAATTTGTGCAGAATTACAAGATCTTTCAAATAATATCTTGGAAAAAAGGCTGGCCCCTAAAATTAAGGGCCAAGACGGGCCAAAAGTTTTTCCTTTAAATCTCAAAAAGTATTGAGAATTTGTAATACATCAAAGAAGCAAAGTTGTTCAAAATGTCAAGCTCAATCTATTGAGGTCGTCAAAGTACGTCTGGCGACGTCACTTCCGGCCAAACCAGAAGTAGTCGGAAAACGCATATTTTGCCATTCTTGACAAGTTTTTGTGTAACATCTGTCACTGGAAGCATAAAAATTAATTTTTCGTCCATCGTCATCACTTCCGGTCAAACTGGAAGTAGCAAAAAATGGCTGATTTTTGCATTAAATAACATAGATGTAGAGGATTTAAACAATTTTAAGACTCTATTACTCATTTTTGTAAAAATGAAAGTTACTTCCAGTCAAACAGGACGGAAGACCTTCTCGTTGCTTTGCAATGAGCTTTGCTCTTGTTATCTCCAATGATTTTAATTTTTACGGATGTGCTCAATTCGTAAAAATTTAGAGGTAAAAATTTAAATTACCCTATTTGAACCAAAATTATTTTTAAAAAAATTACAGCAGTAAAAATAACCCGTTATAAGGTATGACAGACTTCATGTCATATCTTGATGAAACTCTAAATTATTTTTTATTTATCAAATTTGTTAGAAGTTTGAACATATTAAGAAAAAAATTTTTTTTTAATATATTAAACATTTTTTTTTTATTTGCAGCATATAATGAATATTCGTGCAATTTGAGGTTTAAATGTTGAAACCTGTTTGTGTTAAGAAATTTCTGTACAAGACAAGTATGATTTTTAGGCCTGAGTATCACATTCTACCTAACGATACGATACATATAATATTAAAATATGTTCATGCAATACAACATATATTGTACAGCTGTCAGCAATTAAATTAATTGATATCTTTACATATTATTCATGCTAACCTTCACAATATTATAAAAAAAACTTTTAAAAATATCTTAAGACCCTATAATCTATAGGTGAAGTTAATTATAGTGAGCATTGTATTTTTTCATGGCTTAATTGTTCTCAATCATTAAAGTTTCTCAGTTTCTATGTAGAATTTTCAAATAAGACAAAAAAAATTAACTTTTAGTTGTACTGTATCACAATACATACAGTCACAGTGAAAAGATATGTGCATTGTGAGACATTGTGATCAATACAAACGCCCTAGCTGCATTGTTATTTTATCATTCTAGGCTATATTAAACCCTCAATATGCATTGTTCTTCGAGTGTTAATAATTGTCGACCCAGTGAATCCCCCTTCATGTCTAAGCCCTGGATCTACTGCGGGCAGGTGCTCCCCACACTCCCGGCTGCAATAGTTTTGTACACTAGAATTTTTAGTCAAGCTAAACCCCTGCATTTATGTACAGTAATCACTAACACTATATTTTTGAGTCACCTTGTCATTCATTTTGTAAACACTGAAAACACAGCTACACCCTGAATTGGGTCCTGAATTAAGTTAAGATCTTTGGCTTCTGATTGCACATGGTGAAAATGAAGGTGTTTGCCGGGGAAACCAGAAGTGCACGGCACATCAATTTACCCAAATGGACCAAAATGGAACCCAAATGGAAACAAATGGACTCAAATGGAAACACAATGGAAACACAATGGAATATTAGAAATATATTGTTGATTATCTAAAATAATAAATTGAATTTATTAATTATTTATTACCAACATTGTATTTTGATATACGAATTATTTTTGTAGTTTTCTGTACATCGGCAAAATTATTGGGATGGATGGGGGCATGATCTCTCCAGTCCTCCCCCCCCTCCACCCATCTAAACCCCCACCCACCCCGCTCAGTTCCGACAGCCATGGAAACTGTATACATGTACTTCAATTTTGTAATCAATGATGTGCAAAATTTTAGATAAGTTACAACTTGAAAATACTGTAATAGATATATTGAATATTCCATTTCAGTCCATTTGAGTCCATTCGATTTCCATTTGGTTCCATTGTGTTTCCATTTGGGTCTATTGTGGTCCATTTGGGTCCATTTGTTTCCATTTGGGTAAATCAATGCACTCATTCATTGCATACATTTATATTTTTGGTCAGATTTTAATAAATCTTACTCACTGAAAAGTCCTAGAATTATTGTTTTTAGATTATTTTAATATGAATGACCATTTAAAACCACTTAACGAGGCCCGATCTAGTTAAATATTACGAAAACGGAATGATAAAAAAATTTTAATTCTTGGAAATATAGTTGTACGTTTTATGCTTAGAAAAATTAGAATGAAATTTTGTTACCTTGCCTTAATTATAGTGAAATGAGGGCACTGTCAAGATATGGTCCATTTTTCGTGTTTTTATACACAATTACATACTAAAACTCTTCAATGAATGAGGAAATTTACAAATTAAAAAAAATACATGATGAAATTCTTTGTTTTTCACATATATCATGCAATTTTCATTCTTCTTATAAAAAATGAAAAAAAAATTGGAGGTAGCCTTTATTGCAGTGAAAAGGGGGCATGTCAAAATACAAAATTTGGATTTATTCTATCCAACTACGTATATTATATGTCGCAGTGGGTTTACATAACGCCAACAAGCGATTGAAATACTGTATTAGTTTCTAAAAAATAAATTATTCTTAGATTTATCATTATGAAATAATTTTCTCGCCATGCTGTATTTTTCTCTTAACACGCGACATTGTTTTACTTGGAAAAAAGGGGGGGGGGGTAAAGGCGACAAAATTGCGATTTTTACTAATATCATGTAATACATAGAAAAATAAATTATTTCGGGGGTTCAATATAAATGACATATAGACTTATTTTATTTTTTAAAACTGAAGATAATCCATGCATATATAATTCCGCAATAAAAAGAGTGTGTATAAACACTTCAACATGTTCAAAGAGAAAGACTAAAATTGTTTACTTTTAGTTGCAGTGTTTGCTTTTTTAAACTCACAAATTGAAATAAAACAGGATAAAATTAGTGAATATGTACCAAACAATCAATCCCTCAAAATTGATTAGGTTCAAAAGTTGTTTATTTATTTGAATATTTAAAAAAAAATAATAGAAATGCCAGCTTTCAATGCATAGTCTGTAAAGCTACCAGGTAAGCAAGATCAGCGAAACATTTAAGCGCAATTTGACGTCATTTTAACTGTGACGTTATTGTGTTCAATTGTGACGGCAGTCAAGGGTATTGTGACGTACCTGAGTCGACGCTGTGTTAAAACGTATGCGCAGATCAAGTAGATCGGGTCTCATTAAGAATTATTTTCCATGTAGTTTTTAGCTCTTCTGAGCCAAAGGCTCAAAGTGCTAATGCTATGGCCAGGTGTGCGGTGTGCAGTGTGCCTAAACTTTTTAGAATATGGGCCATAACTCAAGAACCCCTTGGCCAATGAGTATCAAATTTGTCAAAGGGTATCCTAGGACTACCATTTATACAAAACAAGGATGGGACCCTTCAACAAGGGGAGATAATCAGGAAAACAAAACCAAAAGTACTGGTTGCTAAAAAAATCTTCTTCTCCAGAACCACCAGGCAGATTTTCACCAAACTTATATACAAGGGTCAGGATATGTTGAAGATTAAATTTTGCACAGGGAATCTTGTAAGTTGGTGCATCTTAGGACTTCAACTCATGTTAACTCAAAAGTAGGTCACCGTGACCTACTTTTTAATTTTTGTGGGCATTTGTTTTCAAATTGATTTCAAGGCATATTTTGGACACTTTAAGCCCTATGATCATCAATCTTTGTCAGTTGATGCATCTTGGGTCCTCAAACATCATCATCTTAAAAGTAGGTCTCCATGACCTACTTTTTGAACTTTATGGCTAATCCTTTCAAAAACATTTATTATAATCCCATTATTTCAGTCACTGAGAGGTTTAGAATCATCAAATCTTGTAAGATGATGCATCTTGGGGCCTTAAAACATATTAATGAAAAATAAGGTCACTGTTACCTACTTTTTGAATTTTGCAGGCATTTGTTTTTAAATTGTTTAAAAGGCATATTTTGAATACTTTAAAAGCACTAATCACAATTAAAAGCACTGATCACAAAAAAATAAATACACAGCACTACATGTGTAAAAAAAAAATTACGACACTCTTATAGGAAGTGTCGATAGAAGATTTTCACAGAAAAAAACAATAAGCACTAAATTATAATTTTGGAGAATGCTCCACGAAGCTTGTGCTCCATGAAGCAACTGATGAAATGGGACAGTTTGTGAGTGTATTTATTAGCAAGTGAACATATCCAAGCTAAGTGTCAGGGGGGAAAAATCATCTCAGACACAAGCCCAAATAATTTTTTTTTTGTTTGCATCCAAGCAGCTTCCGCCAATTTACACTTCATGGTGCCGTATAATTAACATTAATTGATACACTGACGAGCATGTAATCAAAGCAACTTGGACAGAGTGGTTAACGAGTTAATTTTACATCACTTATTAATTAATCGGACAGCTTTATAAATTTGATTAATTATGAACATTGATCAGCCAACAAGCGTAAGAAAGCTTGGGTTTATTGACACTAAATTTAGATTCAACACATTTTGGTAAAAAAAAAAATTTATTTATTTATTATCAATGTACAATTCAACGTAAACAAACAAAAAAATGATTGCGAATGGTTTCCTGTTGTTGTGTAATGTACTTTGTGAAATAAACAAACTTCCGAGTCATCGCTCAGGTAAGTGTGCTGGAGTGTGACTAATCCCCCTCAGCCAAGCCATTGTGTATAGATAAGCGATAGTGCATGGGACACAGGTGTTGACAGCTGTTATCTTTTGTTTTTTTAATTGTCTCCAGAGTGAAAAGGTGTGAAAAAAATATTAAGGACGAAAATTTTCTATTATAGTAACCGAAGTACACACTTTTACCTATGATGATAACGTAAGAAATTAACATTGAATTATTAAAAAATGGTTTTGTGTTTTAAATATCTGTGATAAAAAACAGAGTACGATATTAAACCGGTGTTATAATAACCGGCTTGTACTGTATTTCAGGTATACTTATTGACTTAGAATCATCAAACTTTGTCAGTTGATGCATCTTGGTTTTTCAGAGATTGTCAACCAAAAAGTAGGTCACAGTGACCTACTTTTGACAATTAATGGGAATATTTAAGTATCTCATGTACTATTTGACTTAGAATTATCAAACTTTGTCAGTTGAAGCACATTGCGTATTTATTTTGCATCAAAATCAACGCAGAATGTAATAATGCAATATTTAAAACCACACATTTGAGGATTATAACATTTCAGGTTATTTTACATTTTGCATTGAGATCAACGCAAAATGTAATAACATGATTTTTGGATTATTACGTTTTGTGTTGTTACATGTGTCGAGCTTTAGCAAAAGGCAAGAAAGCAAAGTGTTATAACACACTTTTTTATAGTCAGCCAGATTGAGAACAATTTCAATAGCATAGTAGTTGATGAAAAGAAAATAAAACAAAAGGAAAAAAATATATATGCAATTCCTTACAATTAATAAATTTTTTGATATATTGATTAATTAGCTACATGTTAAATTTATAATCAGTTAATACACGTATTTTGTATAGGTGTTGCAAATTAGAAACATGCATGTGTGGGCAGGGTTGTTGGGGGGTATTGACCTGTGTGCTTTTGCTTTTTTTACAGACAAATGCAATTTTTAAAAAAACTTATTCATTTGTACTGGCAGATGTAAATATAAAGCAGGAAGGGTTTAATGATACCATTCTGAACCATGCAAATCACCAGCATTGCAGACAAGCAAAAACAAAATTCTCTCTCTCTTTCCATCTAATAATAAAATGGATTTTCTGCATGTCCACAGTAATACAATAATAAACATACGAAGTAAACACCCGACCCTATCCCTGCCCTCCTCGCTTCACACAAACATACACTTCTAATTTGTTAACCAATGTATACATGCTGGACATGCATATTAAGAGCTTTTAATGAACCTATGATCAATCTTTGGTAATTGAATAGTTATTATTGGCTAGAAATTTAATTAGACTATCAAAAATATGCCAATTAAAGTTAAATTAATTCTGTATAATTAAGTACAGTGTATTCAATATAACTAAAAACAGAGTCAGAAAAACGATACATTTAGATGTATTTATGTCCGTAAAAGCCCTAGCGTTGGTCTCAATGATTTACTTCTAGATATTTTTACAGAGTCTTTCCTATGTTGGTTACATGTATATATTTGAATCAATTTTATGATCTTTTTTGTTAAACACAATCACAAATTAATAAAATTTTGTTTTATTACATATTGTTTTATTACATTTTGCATTGTCTTCAGTGCAAAAATTAAAATAACGCAAAATGTAACAACAAAAAAGCACCTTATTATATTTAGCGTTGATCTCAATGCAAAATGTAGTAACACAAAATGTTATAATCTGGGTTTATTACATTTCTCGTTGTAACAGACCTACTTTTGAATATCTCACGTACTTATTGGCTTAGAATCATCAAACTTTGTCAGTTTAGGCTTCTTGGGTTTTCGGTGAACAATGACCAAAAAGTAAGTCCCTGGGAATATAAGTGCCAGTAGGATCCTTGCTGGTGGGTCTGAAATCTAGGTTCAGTCTGATTAAAGTGAAGATAAATTACTTTATTGCATTTTTTTAGATTTGAACAAAAGAAGAAATCTGATGAACTCAGAGAGTGGTGCAAATATTAATGACACAACTGTTGCTACTGATTTCCCTGATAATGGGTCCAATACCAGTCTGAGAGGGAACCCCATGTCTACTGCTGCCCAACGATTTCCTGACTCCGGCAAAAGTTCAATAATGGATAATTTGCAGATGTCATCCTCCATGGGAAAGAGTGGTTTCAGTATTCCAAGTTCTCTCATGAATAGTTGTTACACATCACCTCAAAAGCATGGAGGAACTTTTTCCACCAAAAGTCAATTCCTCAGTCAGAGTGCGAGATTAAGTCACTCTTACAATTCAGATCAAAATGCTCAGTTGATGAGAGGATCTGGACTTAGCCAGAGTGGAAGTTTCAACTATGCACCTGTGAACAGGTTGTTTCATGGAGATAGGTATATCAAAACACCCCCTGGATTTCCTCCAAAGAAAGTTGGTCTTAATCACAGTGCTAGTGGCAATCTCTTTGCCTCCTCTGAATTATATTCTCAACATATCGACTCAACTACAGCTGCAGATACCAGTCCTAAAAAACAACTGTCTGATGTTGCAAGCTTAAGTGGAAGATGGTAAACTGAGTTAATACACAGCCAACTGAAGCTTTTTTTATACCAATGGCTGCTTCTTTTTAAAAAATTGTTCATATAAAAGTATTTAATCATATTTTAATTGTTAGACAAATTTATTATGCATGTTTTATGCTTTTTGACCACCATGGACTCTGTCAGACCTCTAAAAATGGTACAGGTTAAAATGTACTGTAAACGTATTATATTTGGCTGTGTATTCTTTTTAGCGCTTTTGGGCGAAAAAGAACTTCCGCTAATTCAAGTGCAACGCTTAATGTCTTGCACATATATACATAAATAAGAACATTGAGAAATGTGCTAAATCAAATCTATGCTTACTCGTTCAAAAATCAATTTATGCCAAATATCGTTCATGCTTAATATAATACATTGACAGTATGTGTTTTTCAGTGGGCATGGTAGAAATGTTATAGACACCCTAAATTAGGTACTTTGGGTATGATTCATGTGTAGAAAAAGGTTTTTGCAATTGATCATGATCTATATTGCATTTATCTTGTTTTCCTCTTCAGCTGAGCTGGCTGAAGTACCAGTGAGCTTTTCGGAATACCCATTTTCCGTCGTCTCTCTGTTCATCTTGTAAACTTTTTTGAATTAACTGAAGTAATTCTTCCGGAGAAAAATTAATTTCATAAATTTGAGTCTGTATATCAACAAGATGAAATTGAATATTTGAATTCTGTTCAAAAATTGGTTTGTTCTGCACTTTCAGCTATATAAAACCAGGTTTTTATAAGGATTATTTGAAAAGTTTACGGATCATGTCATTCTTCATTATTCTATTTTCAAGAAACTTAAATGTAAAGTTATCTCTAAGTTGTTGATGTGTGAAATATCATTCCATGTGATTAAATAGAAATTTTGTCATTCAATTTTAAAATCAACAAGCAACCATGACAGAGGTAACTTAACTATAAATGACCTCATAAAAAAAATACTGATACACGGATTTTTAAATGCCCATCTTAAGTTGCGATGTATTATGTTATAGCCTTCATGTCTGTCTGTTGGTCTGTTTGCTTTTCTTGGGTCTGGCTCATAATTTTAATACTACTAAATGAAATCCTGCCCAAATGCTGAGAAATAATTTTTTTAGCTCACCTTGTTGAAGTCATGATGAGCTTATGCTATACCTCTGTCGTCAGTGTTAGTGTTGGATTACAGGTTCAAGTTTTTGGGGCAGGTCTATTTCCTAGTAACTATAGGCCCTAACTCGACCAAACTTGCTTGGATGATGCGTCTAGGGATGGACACTACTAGACTTGCTTCGGATGCTGGATCTGAATTACATTTTTCCAGATGAGTTGCCAGGTTAAAATTTTTGGATTAGGTCCATTCCCAAGTAACTTTAAGCCTAACCTGGACCAAACCTCAATGGGTGATGCATTTAGGGATGGACACTGACTTGTTTTGGATGCTGGATCTGACCTACATTGTCTAAATGAGAGACCAGGTTCAAGATTTTGGAGCAGGTCCATTCCCAAGTAACTATTAGCCCTACTGGGACCAAACTTGCATGGATGATGCATCTAGGGATGGGCATTACCTGACTTACTTCGAATGCTTGATCCGACATGCATTTTTGAAATCAGTGACCGTGTCAATACTTTTGGAGTAGCTCTGTGATTATATGGCCTGTAATGATTTAAACTGCATGATTCTGTTATTATCTCCTCTGAAGGAGAGGGAGGTATTCTGTTTTACCCTTGTGTGTCTGTCCGTCTGTCTGTCCATAACACTTTTTTGGTCGCAGTTTTCTCAGCAACTACTCATCACAGATGCTTGAAAATTTAAGACAATCTTCTCTAAGGCATGTCATATGGTGGGATTCATTTTTGTTCAAATCCGATGTCAACTTCCTGTTTATCTGTGTATCTATCCATTTCAAACAAAACAAATTTTGGTCGCAGTTTTTTTTTTTTCAGCCAGTACTCATTGCAGATGATTGAATTTTAACATTTTAACACAAGCATACTAAAAAAATTGTCGCCCACTCGCTTTTGGTGTCTTTGTGGGTGAAATGTCATTTTTAATGACATATTGTGTCAAATATGAACACCCTATCATTTGTCATTTAGAAATTATCAACAAAGTTGAATTTTTAAAAAATAAGGTCAACATGTGCATAACCTGTGACAAGATATTTCCGATCATGCTATGATTTCTGACTCCTTGACCTTGACCTTCACAAAGTCTTTATATCCAATGAAAGGTCTTGTCACAAGTATTATATATATATGAAGTATAGAAGCCCTGGGCCTAATCCTTCAAAAGTTATGGTCAAGGTTTATTTTTAAAGTACAGTTAATTCTCGATAAACCGCCACCTTTTGTAATTTAGAAATAATGGCGGTATAAGAAATTTGGCGATGAATTGAATTTCCCGTATTTTAGGAAGCAAAGAAGTAGTCACTGATCTTAGAAATACCATTTAGCGTTTCAATTCTTATAATTATATATATATATATATATATATATATATATATATATATATATATATATATATATATATATATATATATATATATATATATATATATATATATATATATATAT
>PRKT01000702.1:210392-234605 GCA_003671525.1 Saccostrea glomerata
ACCGTAAGATCAAACTCAGCGAACACATTGATAGATGCGGACAAGGACAATTTAAAGTGTTCCCTTTTTATAAACTTTTTCAAGACAATATAACAGAAAGAAGAGAAAAAGAGAAATATTTCATTCAAAAATTTAATCCCAGTCTTAACAGTTTGATTTAATTTGATTTCTGATAAAACTTTCACACAGAGTGTAACCTTTCGATGTTCTCCGGCTAAGAGTATAAACACATGTCGGATTTGGTTTCAAAGGTGTGAACAAACTGCAAGCATTTAATTGCTTGCTGTCAGATTCAATTATAGATAATGATTTTTAAAGTATTAATAGTTTTGTAAGACATTGCAGTCAGGATAAAGAATGCATTTGTAAAACGTCTGAAGATATAATGAAAGCGCTAACGTTTTAATCTGTGTTGCCTTTTTTATTTTAATTTTACCTATATATATATATATATATATATATATATATATATTAATATATACTGTAAACCAACTTTTATTCGCGTGCGAGAAATTTTCGCGAATATCGCGAGAGCCCCGTCATCGCGAATATTTCTCGCCGCAAACCGGTTCTTAAAGTCTATATGTCTATTAAAAAGAAACCTAAATAGGTTTTATCGCGAAAATTAATCGTTGCTAACTGGTTTACCCCTGGCAAATCGCGAAATAAAGTCGTTGCGAATAAAAGTTGGTTTACAGTATATATATATAGAAACATATTTCTAAATTTGAAAATACTTCAAGTAATTTTTTATGTACAATTTCGGCTAAAACAAAATGTGATGTAATGAGATAAAGATAAGTACATGTGTTTGCATGTATGAATCTGCACGTCTGATATTGAAAAGAAAAAAAAACATGTTGGTTGATTGGTTAAAGCAGAGATCATTAAAATAATATCGTCATCGGCGTACCTTTAACAACGACCGCTTTTGTGGCGAAGCTGTCACTAAATGATTTTTATTAAACAGAAAACAGAATTATTATAAAAGCTCAAGTTAAAATTATTGTTTATTTAATTCTTATTTTTTTAATTGCGTATACCTTGTCTGGGTTTGCATGCTTTACAACAGGGATAGCATCAACCAATTAGCTGCACTTCACTGACCACATGCATCTGTGGCGGTCTATCGAGAAAATTGACACTTTAAAATGGATGTTTGTTGTGAAAACAGGGTGGCGGATGGTGTAATGCGAATTTGGCGTTATAAAGAAAATTTTATTTAGCAGGAAAAATGGTGATGAATCAAATGGCGATAATTGGAGAATTGACTGTAGGTCAAATTACAAGGTCAAGGTCGAATAGTCAAAGTTCTTGGTATCCAATGAAAGTCTTCTCACAAGGATTACATATGTGAAGTATTAAAGCCCCAGCCCTTACCATTCAAATTACAGCCAAGGTTAAAGTTTATAAAAAGTAGGTCAAACTCCAAGGTCAAAAGGTCACAGTTCTTTATATCCAAGTAAAGGTTTTGTCATAAGGATTTAATATATGAAGTATGAAAGCCCAAGCCCTAACCCTTCAAACGTTATGGTCAAGGATTGTTTTTTTAAAGTAGGTCAAGGTCAAAGGGTCATAGTTCTTGTTATCCAATGAAAGGGCTTTTCACAAGGATTACATATGTGAAGTATGAAAGACCTAACCCTTACCATTCAAAAATGTCAGCCAAGGTTGAAATTTTTAAAAACTAGGACAAAATCCAAGGTTAAGAACAAAGGGTCAGAATGTTGATATCCAATGAAAGGTATTGTCACAAGGATTTATTATGTGAAGTATGAAAGCCCTAACCCTTACCCTTTAATACACATAGTTATGGCCAAGGTTAAAGTTTTTAAAAAGAAGGTCAAACTCCAAGGTCGAGGTCAGAAGGTCAAAGTTGTTGGTATTCAATGAAAAGTCTTGCCACAAAGAATACATATGTGAAATATGAGCGTCTTTAGTGTCTACCGTTCAAAAGTTATGGCCAAGGTAAAAGTCTAAAATTTTTGTGTAAAAGTGGGTCAAACTCCAAGGTTAAGGTCAAAAGGTCAAATATGTTGGTATCCAAAGAAAGGTCTTCTCACAAAGAATACACGTCTGAAAAATGAAAGTCATAGCTCCACTTAATCAAAAGTTATGGGCAAGGTTAAAGTTTTTGTGATGGATGGACAGACGAATGAGATTTAATGTCCCTTCGCTTTAGCGAAAGTGGGGGGACAATAATCTTCTCTGAGGCTTGCCATATTGTGGGATTCATTTTTGTTTAAATCAAATGTCAACTTATTGTTTATCAGTGCGTCTATCCATGTCATGCCGCTGTATAGACTGTCTACCAGAGGCACGCCAAAAAGCTGAACCACTTCCACATGACGAGCCTCAGAAAGCTTCTCGATATCAAGTAGCAAGAAAAGATTCCAGACACAGAAGTCCTCACCTGAGCTGGCCTGCCCAGCATCTACACCATGCTCATGCAGTCACAACTCCGCTGGGCAGGACACATAGTCTGTAGGCCAGACCATCGACTCCCCAAGAAACTACTGTAAGGAAAGCGTGCCCGTGGTGCCCCAAAAAAGCAATTCAAGGACAGCCTAAAGCATTCAATGCCCTTACAATTCTAATGGTTCAAAGTACAAAAACTGCATTTATTTTCATTTATTATACTTTAAATTTTCCAATAATTGCAAAAAATATATAGGTCACCATATTATTTAAGATACAAAACTTACTTCAACAAAAGTGTATGTCAACATAAAAAAATTGCACATTTTTTGTAAATAGTATTATGAATAATGTGCAGAAACTGATTAAAATGCATAATTCTGATGCTGAATGTTCCTAAATAATTCCTACTAATTGAAGACTTTTGAATTGTGAATATCAGGGAAACTATTTTACATAAGAAGTACAATAAACAAATGCCTGAATGAAGAGACCCAAGAAGGAGTTATTGCCCTTGTCAATTTTTTTAAATGATTGAATAATTGATTAATTAGAGAAAATATGCATTTTAAAAATTCTTTTACTTAACAATATTTATCATTACACCTATTGTAAAGCATTCTTCCAAAAATTATTGTTCTATTAGGTATAAATTTAATTTAATTACAGTTTTTGCAAAAACCTATGACATCACAGGAGGGTGGAATTACCTTAAATGATTTATGGACTTATTTTATTTTTTTAAAACTGAAGATAATCCATGCATATTTAAGTCCGCAATAAAAAGAGTGTGTTTAAACACTTCAACATGTTCAAAGAGAAAGACTGAAATCGTTTACTTTTAGTTGCAGTGTTTGTTTTTTTAAATTCACAAATTGAAATAAAACAAGATCAAATCAATGAATGTGTACCAAAAAATTGATCCCTCAAAATTGATTAGGTTCCAAATTTGTTTATTAATTCAAATATTTTAAAAAAAGAAAAAGAAATGCCAGCTTTCAAATCATAGTCTGTAGAACTACCAGGTAAGCAAGATCAGCGAAACACTTTAGCGCAATTGTCAGTAACTTAGATCCTCTAACCGGAACCACCACTGTACTCTCTTTTAACCGAAAATGAAAGTAGAATTAAATTAACGATAATTACTATGCGATTGAAATCTGAATATACTAGTAGTTTACGGACATCACCTTATACCTAGTGTATTTCTTGAGGAGTAAGTAGGAAATCTGGCGCAGTCATTTCGGAGTTTATTTGCAAAATGTATTAAAATATAAGTGTAGATTAGGCTAGGATTATCAAACTTTGTCAGCTGATGCTTCTTGGGTAGATGGTGTGTGGCACGCTAATAGTAGGTCGTTCTGACCTTTAATTAAGTTGCTATGGTCAAATATGGAAAAATCCTGTCCGGTTTTAACTAGAAAACTATTAAACATAGAATCATCAAACTTGGCATCAAAATTTATGCATCTTAGGTAGAAGATGTGTCACCACCTATTTCATGGTCATTGTGACCTTTAATTGATTTTTTAACTCACCTGAGCCAAAGGCTCAAGTGAGCTTTTCTGATCACATTTTGTCTGTCGTCTAGCTGTCTGTCCGTTTGTAAACTTTTCACATTTTCGACCTCTTCTCATGAACCACTGGGCTAATTTTGACTAAATTTTGTAGAAAGCATCCTTGGGTGAAGGGGAATTTAAATTTTAAAATGAAGGGGAAAGTCCCCTCACAGGGGGAGATAATCAAGAAAAGACAAAAATAGGGTGGGGCCATTAAAAAAATCTTCTTCTCAAGAACCATTGGGCCAGAAAAGCTGAAACTTATGTGGAAGCATCCTAGGATAATGTTGATTCTAAATTGTTCAAATCATTACCGCCGGTGGTGGGCGGGGCCACAATGGGGAATCAAAATTTTACATAGAAATATATGGGGAAAAACTTTGAAAATCTTCTTCTCAAGAACCACTGGGCCAGAAAAGCTGAAACTTATGTGGGAGCATCCTAGGGTAGTGTAGATTCTAAATTGTTCAAATCATGACCCCCGGGGGTTGGGCGGGGCCACAATGGGGAATCGAAGTTTTACATAGAAATATATGGGAAAATCTTTGAAAATCTTCTTCTCAAGAACCACTGGGCCAGAAAAGCTGAAACTTATGTGGAAGCATCCTGGGGTAGTGTAAATTTTAAATTCATTACCCCCCGGGGTAGGGCGGGGCCACAATGGGGAATCAAAGTTTTACAATGGCGAATCAAAGCATCTTACGGTAGTGTAGATTTCAAATTGTCTAAATTCTGATCAGTGGGATAGGGTTGGGTCACAATATGTATTACAAGGGGGAAATCTGTTGAAGAACTGAATGGTCAAAGCTTCTCAGGTGAGCGATGTGGCCCATGGGCCTCTTGTTTTAATTGTCTTTTTTCTATCTAATTACACAATCCTCAAAAATGTAAGAGTGTTGCAGTACCCTTTAGGCCTTATAAAAATGTTAAATCAAGAAAATACTTATTCATTTATTATATACTTTACAGCAATCTGTAACAAATGTAATGTTATAAGAGAAATTCCACCTTTCCCATGCATAACTTTATTGCTGCATGACACGCACATAGAATATGATCAGTAGTACAACAGAAGTAACTAGGTACGTGTATAATCAAAGTAGTATTCGGAGAAAACAAGGCATTTTAAAATCATTATAAACTTGAAATGCCCATTTTGGGCCATTCATGCACGACTGAGTTAATTCTTTTGGATTATGGAATACACGTAAAATTTGTATTTAGTGAGAGTACAGCACGGAAATACAGACAATTTTTCACAAATAGACTGATACAGTGGAGTGGAGAGAACCCCAATATTGTGCTATAGCAATTGTTTGTAAATGTGAGCATAGATTTAGAAGAGAATGGTGTACTATATATTATATGTATATATTGTATTAAGTGTGTAAAATGTTTAGAAAAAATGTATCATGTCTTTCCGAGAGCGATTAGAAAGCCTGGGCTTTTACAAATGTGTGGTAATAACCCATGCTGCAATTCAACTCATTTAGCTGAATGGTCGGTTTGTCAGTCGCATTGGTGCCTCTTTTAACTGGTAAAATTATTCTGACGTCGTTGAAAATAGTTTATTCGACCTCTTATAAGAAAAATTTCATCTGATTTTAGAAAGAAAGTACTTTGTATCTGTTTACTTAATACTTAAGGAAAAAAACTATGGTTTTCCAAAATCCATGATATGAGATATCAGTGTTTGAGAAACCAAAAATAACATTTCAAAACCTTACAAAATGTTTAAGATGGACTGTAAAAGGTGTTTATTCAATTTACTATCAACAATCTAAAATTTCTATCTGTTTGCCTGTGCTGCTGAGTGGATTTATGAAAACATCTTTAATATGGTGTGGTGTGAAATACTCTCAATTATCCAACACAGTCTGTATAAAGGGTTATTTTCCTCCCGTTTGCTCTTTCACATCTAAAAGAATTTTGCTCCATTTATAATCGACCAATCTCATGTATGTGTAACAAATTATATTCTTTAAAAAAAAAAATTCCCATTTTTATTTGCCAACCTGCGAGTTATAAAGTTGTGACGAAAATTTCCCTGTTTACAATAATATCCTTTTTCTGGTGAAATAATCAGTGCAAAAATATACATTTCGAATGATGTTTTTAACATATCTAAGTTCTTTTATGTTGGCATTAGAATATTAAAATACTTCTGATATTGGCTAAAAATTGATCTTAAGTGATTAAGAGGTTGTCCAGATAATCTCTGTAGAGTACTGAAGAAATGTCTTGTGTACCTATGAAACATATCAAACCGGACTTGTACCACACTTCAAATACCCTGTTGTTGTTTTATTTTTTAAGGGGGATGTGAAAGTACATGTATGATATTTTGTGTAAAATCGAGTTCATTGAGTCATTAAACTTCAGTTTAACTTAGTTCAAGTCCAATTTACTAACAACAAATTTTGCGATATCAATAGATTCAAGATAGTAAGGGGTAAAAAAAAACTTAAATGATAACTGGTTTGGACTTCCAAAACAGATTGACGTATCAATGGTATTCGAGATATCAGTATTTCAGATACCCAACTTTAACTGTATTCGTTTATTGTTACTTTGTTGCTGTCACAATGTTTTAAACGAAATAAGAAGTTGTTTCCATTCTGTTACAGAGTTATAATTAATGTGACTCTTAGTTACATGTTAGAGTGTGATTTTGTCATTTTTAATAATTTTGTAACATGTATTATCATATATATATAATTGAAAGTATATAATATGCGAGGGTTTTGAGAAAAAGTTTGCGTACATGTTTTATTCATTATACTTCAAAGTACACGAGAATTTTCCCTTAAATCAAAATGTGTCCGCGAACTTTTCCAAAAACCCTCTTATAAACAATCAAACTTCTTAGATCCGCACCATACACTCTGCAGAATGTATACGACACGAATGTAAGAAGTCTGAAAGCTGATTTTAACAAGAATGCTTTGTGTTTATAACATTTCTTTTGTGATGCCTTGATGTGGTACCTTAATACATTAAGTTTTTTTGTTCATTTTTTTAACTGAAACAATTAAGTCTTGAGATGCATTCTTTTTATATATACACTTGTGTTGATTTTTTTTTATATTTTTGGATATATATATACGAGGGCTGTTCGGAAACTATTGAGACATTGTATATATTTTTCTTTCTAAAAAAAATATCTTTCGGTGAAAAATTGCATATACGTTAAACAAACATTAACAATTCATAAAATCAAGAAATATTTTACAAATATTAAATTTCTTTTCTTCAGTCGTATATGAATGTGTCAGTGGTAGCGGTACCTGGCGCAGTCACGAAATCAGATATTGAAAATATGTAACGCCAACGTTGAAACTCCCATTGGACCAATAATGAGAGCGAAAATAATTCAATTTATGTGTATAATTTTTCATTTAACTTTGACTTAATGTTTTGCAAGTTTGTTAGAATTTTTATCAGAAATACAAAGGTCATTTTAAAAAATTAGGCGCGCTAAAGAAATCAGATAACGACGACAAAATGGATGTTGACGTCGAACCAAAACATACCAAAAAATTTGTGTAGTGCTATGTAGAACCTTTTTCCAAACTGACCAACTTGCTAAAACAATAATATTGAGAGAGAAAAATACGTGTCTAAGGGTTTGTTATTTCATTGGTATATATTATTTTAACTAATAATTCAACCAGAGTGAAATCAAATGCTCCGGACGACCATAGATTATTACAGAATTAATAACGTTGACATGCGTTGCATAATTCGGCAGTGCATGATGCTAAGGCATCCTGTATATACCCGGTATGACACACGTAAATTTTACACATCATGATGTAGCCACCGCAAATTTGTGCTTAAAAGAATCG
This sequence comes from Saccostrea glomerata, assembly GCA_003671525.1. NCBI lineage: Eukaryota > Metazoa > Mollusca > Bivalvia > Ostreida > Ostreidae > Saccostrea > Saccostrea glomerata. The sequence continues at coordinate 218,218 of PRKT01000702.1, forward strand.
TTAAAGAAATGAGACAGTTTATTTTTTTTATGTCATATGTGATAACAAACAGAGAAGAGGAAACGCTTCCCGATCGTTTCACATGCGAAAACATCTCCGACTGATGTGACGTTAAATTGACGTAGCGATGCTGCTAAAGGTCGATGGTCATATGCATGTTCCTAATTTTACCCGAACTTGGATAATTGTTTTATTGTTCCTTATGAAACATTGACGAATTTTCATGAATTTATCTCTGCCGTTATGGGTTAATGTAATAATTTCCGAACAGCCCTCGTAGTGTCTGTATTCTCCAAATTTTGAAATATCACATTTTTATAACCTTGATGGTTATACGATTGAGAATCATGATAAAATTAACTAAAACTTCCATAGTATATGTAAAACAAATAAACAATCCGTCCATGCTTATATTGTTATTAAAGTCACCATATTGTTGCCAAATGCTTTGTGATATTTCTAACAAATATGCAGTTTAAAATTTGGATTTTATTATTGTTTTATTTTACTTCCATGTTTTTCAGGGTTTTTTAAGTTTACATTTTTGCAAGGGTTTTTTTACTTGACCAGGTGACAGGTCTACGTAAATTTGATCGTCATTATTTGTCATCTGTTAAAATTTAAACATGTTCAGTTTGCTTTCAAAAATAGATGACTGGTCTTTTTGCCTCCTCTTTATGCCTGCGGCGTCCGGCAAAAACTTTCAGAATTCAATAAAATCTTTAGAAATTTTCTTAATTTTTTTTTTACTTCTGGACATATTGCAGGTAATTTTTTTCAATTTAATTATAACAAGCGAACCCCAAAGCGGAACATCCCCTCCCTAAGAGCATATTGCACATGACTTAAACACAAAATTTTATTACTATAACCCTGCAAATCCGTCACAAGGGGATAATTAGCAATGAGCCCGTATTCGCAATTTATGCACTCTAAAGAAATTGTAAAATCCATGGCCTCTGGGTTTAAGGTCCAAGTGGGCTAGCTAATCCATATATTAACAAGATGTGTTTGTGAAACACTATGCGCCCGGTGGCAACAAAGTTCAAAAAAGCTTTTTTTTAGCATAAAAGTCAAGGTCATTGACCTTGGTGTCATTTGAAAGAGCTTAATTAGTGTAGTATGCATACCAAGTATGAATATATCTCTTACGATTCAAAAGTTATTAAGAAAAATCGAAATTTCTAATGGATTTCATAAAGAAAATTACACTGAATGTAAATACATGTATTTAAGAAATAAACAACGTTTTTCAGTGAACATGGCGTTATGAATAGCAATACTTGATATCGCGATTACTTAACTTAGCGGAACTCTTTTGCGATGGAGGTAGGGAACGTCTGTTAGGTGGGGGCAATGTGCTATTCAATACAATGCAAGATCGATCATTGTAGCATTTATAAGGACAGATAAGTAAAAAATCCTGGTGGAATGTTAAATCGTTTTTCTAGAATCTACCGTTCTCCCTGTCCTGTACAAAAGAGAAAGAGAGAGAGAGAGAGGGAGAGTAGTTAATGTTAAAAGCCTTTCAAGCACCAGTAGACAAATGCGGCATTTCTTGTGTAAACAATAATACATATAGAAAGAATTTGAAAAAAAAATCAAATCCTTTCTTTAATTTTTTTTCAAGAAATGAAAATAAAGTGTTGCTTTACCTCCACCAGTTTGATCCCGCCGGGTGTATGGACCAGTTGTACTTCTTCAGATGTCGCGTTGTACAGCCAGCAAGTGTAAGTCTTGTAGTGATGCCCACCTGTTCGCATACTTATAAAATGCTGTAACAGAAACTCCATGCAACAGTATGTTCATAGCAGTGTATCTGTAATTGTCTTGCTTTTCAGGAGATATCTTTCATTTTTTTAAATTCCTCTTTAGATAATTATTTAAATTCTATATGTATCATGTAAACATATATTTATCCCTATCATTTTTTAAAAGGCTGATTTTGCCTATATTGCCTAATTTGCTTGTGGGTTAAAGTTGTGAAGAATTTAATGATGGAATGCTGCACTATAAATCAATATGACTAACTTTATTATACAAGAAGTTATATTCTGCGGACTCATCTGGTTCTATTTGTATAGGTACAAATGTCTTTTTAAATCGTGGTCGTCCATCAGTGATCAAACAACAGTGGATGAAAACGCACTAGAAAAAAGAATTTCTAAGATTCTTTGTGCTAAAGTAAGTAAGTATAAAAATCAAATTTCTGTTTATATATCTTAAAAATAAAAAAAATTACTGTAAAATTTTCTTATATGCAAAACTCTTTAAAGATTGCATAGAACTGTTATTATAGTGAAATAAATGTAATAAAAGGAATTATTTAGCAGCAGATTTGAAAATTTTTTAAAAATCAGTAGAAAGTTGAGCTTTTTTTCATTATATTTGATAGTTGCGGAATAAACCAATAAATGGACGTAACAGTACAATTTTGGCATCTTTGCATCCATTTTCATATTGTATCGATTGATATAAACATGAATAAAGTTAAGAAAAAACTAAAAAAAATCAGTGCAAAATATATCAAATTTAAACTTCAGTAAACAGATTTAATATAGAGATGAGAAAAAGATCAATAACCCTTTCGCTGCCAACGTAAATTTTTGAATTGCCAAAAAACGTAACGTCACACGTAAATGACGTTACAATAGTTGTGACGTTATTAAAAATTGCGGGTTAACGTTGTATCAATGACGTAAATCGCACCTGCGTTATGTATAATTTTAACAGAGGAAGATCCTGTTTCAGCGCATGATCTGAGAAAAAGTTTTTTTTTTATTTAAAAAAAGAGACATTTCAAAATAATTGTGTTGTCTGAACATAACGTCATATCCAACACGTACACGGCTGCACGGTCGATTCCTTGTCTTTTAAATTAAATTACGCACTGATTGATAACTTGGTAAATTTACTGTGAAGTATAGGTAGTGGAAAATGGTTGTATTATAGCCATCAAAATTATTTCGGAACATGAATTGGTAAACTTTCCATTTTGCATACTGGTATGTATTTACAATGTACGGAAGATAAATACATTTTTTAAAATATAAAAGTACATGTACTCTGAACGAATTCTGTATGAAATTTTATTATTTTTTTCTAAAGAAAAAAATTATATACTCCAACAAAAACCAGCTAGTCTAAAACTCTACACTGATAAGAAGACCGTGTCAGGCCATCCTTAAAAAAAGTTTGTTTGGAATTGCCGCCTGAAGGATTTCAGACACAGGAGGGAGGAAGGGAGGGAAATTATTTTTTTTTAAATTGAAGATAAATTTTAAATTGAAGATAAAAATCTCAGTAAACAGTAAATACATTTCTTACTTTCAAAAAAAGTATCTACAATCTTAAAAAAAAAATATTTTAAACGGATCTGACACTATATTTCAGTGTTTTGTATGGTGCATGTTATACATGTAATGGACAAAAAATTGATTAAAAAAAAATCTTCCTACTTTTGGTCAATAATTTTTTTTTCAGGAGGAGGCATTTCAATGAGGCGGGAGGCAATTCCAAACAAACTATAATTACTCAAGCCCTAGAGGGGCTTGAGTTATCTAAAACGATGCTAGGTCATCGAATTACTCAGTTTAAAATTACAAAAATATATTATTTTTGTAGATAAAAATATTTCTAGAAACAAAAATGAAGCTTATCTTGAAAACGTCTGTATATTCAAAGATATTAAGTGTTAAATAGCGGATTATTTTCTATGGCGAATGAACAATGAGTGAAGCGTCGCAGCCGCAACAGTTTCTATACAGAGATTTCACGCTTTCCTTTGCGTATGAATCTCAGGTAACTTTTTACAGTCGCCGACAAAGCATCCTTGGACGAGTCCACTGCAGACTCTGAAAGGTGACGCAGGTTACCCCATCGTTAACAAATTCTACAATGCATTGCCAGAAAATGTATGGCTGTACCCCCCAACCGAAATTGTTTTTCACGGGCCTGCAAATGATGTGTAATTTGAGAGACAGTAAAATAAAAGCACAAAATCAATGTTAAATTCTCGTATATACTTCTTTTTGTTCGTACCGAATATGCATTGGACATGCCGCTCAGATAGATGAACCCCATCGTCTCAAGCCACGGTCCGAAGTAGGAGAGGATCTTACATTTTGTCCGTGGTTTGCAACGATGGATGAACCCGTAGTCACGTGGATTTATTTAGAGCCTGGAGCCCCCCCTTTCACTTTGAAAAACTTTTCTACAGGCTTTTAGCAAGCTATCTTAATTGATGTATGTATTGAATGAGATGTACGTCATTAAGCAAAAAATACAAAAACGTATATAGTTTGAAGTACATGTATACTAAATGTCTACATAAAATATTTCATTAAGAAACGACAACGTTACTATGCTCTATAAAATATTCCTGAAAGTGTGTCACGTAAATTCATCTTAAAAAGTGATTAAGTACGATTTATAATGTTTTTTTTCTAATAAAATTCAATATATGAATGTTGTTTCATGTATACAGTCATGTAGTTTATTCAACAGAGGATTGAACTCAATATATAGCCCTCATCTTAAAACCATTTTAGGATATAATGATACTTCCTATTTAACTTTCTACAGCTTGAGTATTTCTGACGTTTTGTCAGTATATACTTGTTTTATTTTGGCCTAATATAGAAGTTAACGCCTTTATCAAGAAATTAAAAACCTAAAACAAATCGCGTGTATTTTATTGCTATATCTTGTTGTTTAGAGAATTCAAATAGGATATTTTTGTCTTCCTGACACACCAAACCTTTATGCCATTAAATACATGAAATAAAAAATCAAATGTGTCAAAGACATTTCTCATTGCCTATTTTTTGAAAATAATTGTTTTCTAGTACATGGACGAATTTTGAAAACTGAGAGTCGGAAATAGAATAGTCCTCACTTTGCATGCCTCTATTCTTTTCCCAAGTAAATTGCGAATGATTTACCTCAATCCTTATTAGTACTGTTACTTTATTCTAAAAACATTTAACGCCCTCTCCGGCCTCAAACAGCGGTCTGTCCTTGTACATACTATATTTACAATATTTTTAGAAATCGGTGGCGAGTTCAGATTTTTTTTAGTGGGATACGAGTCAGAAGCAACCAGCACAAAATTGAAAAAAAAATATGTTGTGTACCGGGTATAGGACGTCAACATCCATTTTGTCGTCGTTATCTGATTTCTTTAGCGCGCCTAATTTTTTAAAATGACCTTTGTATTTCTGATAAAAATTCTAACAAACTTGCAAAACATTAAGTCAAAGTTAAATGAAAAATTATACACATAAATTGAATTATTTTCGCTCTCATTATTGGTCCAATGGGAGTTTCAACGTTGGCGTTACATATTTTCAATATCTGATTTCGTGACTGCGCCAGGTACCGCTACCACTGACACATTCATATACGACTGAAGAAAAGAAATTTAATATTTGTAAAATATTTCTTGATTTTATGAATTGTTAATGTTTGTTTAACGTATATGCAATTTTTCACCGAAAGATATTTTTTTTAGAAAGAAAAATATATACAATGTCTCAATAGTTTCCGAACAGCCCTCGTATATATATATCCAAAAATATAAAAAAAAATCAACACAAGTGTATATATAAAAAGAATGCATCTCAAGACTTAATTGTTTCAGTTAAAAAAATGAACAAAAAAACTTAATGTATTAAGGTACCACATCAAGGCATCACAAAAGAAATGTTATAAACACAAAGCATTCTTGTTAAAATCAGCTTTCAGACTTCTTACATTCGTGTCGTATACATTCTGCAGAGTGTATGGTGCGGATCTAAGAAGTTTGATTGTTTATAAGAGGGTTTTTGGAAAAGTTCGCGGACACATTTTGATTTAAGGGAAAATTCTCGTGTACTTTGAAGTATAATGAATAAAACATGTACGCAAACTTTTTCTCAAAACCCTCGCATATTATATACTTTCAATTATATATATATGATAATACATGTTACAAAATTATTAAAAATGACAAAATCACACTCTAACATGTAACTAAGAGTCACATTAATTATAACTCTGTAACAGAATGGAAACAACTTCTTATTTCGTTTAAAACATTGTGACAGCAACAAAGTAACAATAAACGAATACAGTTAAAGTTGGGTATCTGAAATACTGATATCTCGAATACCATTGATACGTCAATCTGTTTTGGAAGTCCAAACCAGTTATCATTTAAGTTTTTTTTTACCCCTTACTATCTTGAATCTATTGATATCGCAAAATTTGTTGTTAGTAAATTGGACTTGAACTAAGTTAAACTGAAGTTTAATGACTCAATGAACTCGATTTTACACAAAATATCATACATGTACTTTCACATCCCCCTTAAAAAATAAAACAACAACAGGGTATTTGAAGTGTGGTACAAGTCCGGTTTGATATGTTTCATAGGTACACAAGACATTTCTTCAGTACTCTACAGAGATTATCTGGACAACCTCTTAATCACTTAAGATCAATTTTTAGCCAATATCAGAAGTATTTTAATATTCTAATGCCAACATAAAAGAACTAAGATATGTTAAAAACATCATTCGAAATGTATATTTTTGCACTGATTATTTCACCAGAAAAAGGATATTATTGTAAACAGGGAAATTTTCGTCACAACTTTATAACTCGCAGGTTGGCAAATAAAAATGGGAATTTTTTTTTTTAAAGAATATAATTTGTTACACATACATGAGATTGGTCGATTATAAATGGAGCAAAATTCTTTTAGATGTGAAAGAGCAAACGGGAGGAAAATAACCCTTTATACAGACTGTGTTGGATAATTGAGAGTATTTCACACCACACCATATTAAAGATGTTTTCATAAATCCACTCAGCAGCACAGGCAAACAGATAGAAATTTTAGATTGTTGATAGTAAATTGAATAAACACCTTTTACAGTCCATCTTAAACATTTTGTAAGGTTTTGAAATGTTATTTTTGGTTTCTCAAACACTGATATCTCATATCATGGATTTTGGAAAACCATAGTTTTTTTCCTTAAGTATTAAGTAAACAGATACAAAGTACTTTCTTTCTAAAATCAGATGAAATTTTTCTTATAAGAGGTCGAATAAACTATTTTCAACGACGTCAGAATAATTTTACCAGTTAAAAGAGGCACCAATGCGACTGACAAACCGACCATTCAGCTAAATGAGTTGAATTGCAGCATGGGTTATTACCACACATTTGTAAAAGCCCAGGCTTTCTAATCGCTCTCGGAAAGACATGATACATTTTTTCTAAACATTTTACACACTTAATACAATATATACATATAATATATAGTACACCATTCTCTTCTAAATCTATGCTCACATTTACAAACAATTGCTATAGCACAATATTGGGGTTCTCTCCACTCCACTGTATCAGTCTATTTGTGAAAAATTGTCTGTATTTCCGTGCTGTACTCTCACTAAATACAAATTTTACGTGTATTCCATAATCCAAAAGAATTAACTCAGTCGTGCATGAATGGCCCAAAATGGGCATTTCAAGTTTATAATGATTTTAAAATGCCTTGTTTTCTCCGAATACTACTTTGATTATACACGTACCTAGTTACTTCTGTTGTACTACTGATCATATTCTATGTGCGTGTCATGCAGCAATAAAGTTATGCATGGGAAAGGTGGAATTTCTCTTATAACATTACATTTGTTACAGATTGCTGTAAAGTATATAATAAATGAATAAGTATTTTCTTGATTTAACATTTTTATAAGGCCTAAAGGGTACTGCAACACTCTTACATTTTTGAGGATTGTGTAATTAGATAGAAAAAAGACAATTAAAACAAGAGGCCCATGGGCCACATCGCTCACCTGAGAAGCTTTGACCATTCAGTTCTTCAACAGATTTCCCCCTTGTAATACATAGACCCTTCGTTACACGTTTCACAGTCGCCATTTTTATTTACAATAACAACGCTTCGAACGGAATCGCGTGCCCGATTTTCATATTACGCCTCGACGGAGACGTAATAAGGAAATGGAGACGTAATACGGAAAATTTCGGGGCGTCATGTGATAAGCTTTTATCCAATCAGTAATCGACAAATTTGTCTGAAGTGGGATAAAGTATGTTAATTCCGTCCGTCTGTACGTCCGTCCGTCCGTCTGTTACGCTTTGGGGTACCCATCTCTTATCCGCAACTCCTCTCATACCACAGAAAGATATTTAATGAAACTTTCACAGAATCTTCATTACATATTGCCATTGTGCACCTCATATTTTACTTTTTGATCCGACACATATTTTGGGTTTCCCGGCCACAGTAAAACATGCACTTTGCAATTATAACTATATGGAGGCGGGGGGTATCATTTAGTGAGCTCATCGCTCACAGTACCTCTAGTTTATCATATACAGTTATATACAATGGGCCTAATGATTTTTCCCTCAACAAAATTGACTATTATCCTTAATTTAGGTTTACAGATACACGTATTACCGGTATTTATGTTAGAACTGAATTGCGATAAGGTATTCACTAAAAGAAAAACCTAGTGAATTTAACTAGTGAACATCGTAAACCCTTTGTCGTGAATTGAAAGCTTTCAGTTAAGACAGTGAGTTGTGGATCGGAGCTATGGCCGTATTGATACTTAAATACCGGCCTAGTGAAAGTTGCTTATAAATTTTAGATTTACTAATGTTATCTTACTACTAAATATACCCAATACATGTACCTTGTAAACCTACTTTTAAAGTAGTGATTATATGGACAGTAAAATTTACTAGTTTTCTCAGTGACTTTAACTACTTATTTTTTACAATGTTTTGTTTGCGCATTTTAAACTTGCAAATCAATGCCTAAAAAATGCATGAATTATAATATAAATTTTTTTTTTTTAACTTTTAACTTTCATTAATCGGTTGTTGTTTCGAAATTCTTAAGCTTTTATTTCAGCAAAAACTGCAGTCGAATTTAATTGTTAAAATATATAAATTTCAATTAAGAAAGTGAAAAGACGTCTCAAACTTTATGACGTCGCCAGGGACATATATGTCCCTCTCGCAGCCAGCGGTAAAAGGACATATATGTCCTTCCCGCAGCCAAAGGGTTAAGAAATAAGGTATCATTTTTAAACATCTATCGGGATATAAATGCGGGTTGGTCACGAGATTAAATTCCATGATGAATTTAATCTCGTACCAACCCGTATTTATAGCCCGATAGATGTTTTAAAATGATACCTTATTACTTATATTTAGATCATGAGAGGGATCCCTAACACGTGGAGACTATACTACTAAAATGTGAATCAGTGGTCAGGGAAAACAGGGGTTACATTGACCCAGGACTTTTTGTTTTCAAGGGTGCATCCGTCACAGAGGAAAATAAATCTGTCCTCCCGACAGTGAAGGAGATTGAGGAGATGGCTCCCGAGACTGCCAAGAAAAATCAAGCAAGAAGTGTCGACCAGGTACTATGTGGAAGCTTAAGGGACCAGGAACCAGTGAAGAGGAGGAGGATTTCCCTCGAGGATTACCAGGCCAGGAAGGAAATCCCAAGAACCACTGTGTCTACTCAGGCCTCTTGGAGAGACTATTCTAGTTTTATACTCCCTCCCCTGCCAGACAGCAAAGAAGAGCTGCAGAGCTGTCTTGCATGAATGTGTAACAGTATCGATCAGCTGGGACGTGCCAGAGAAATTGCCAAGCGAAGACTCATGGAACTGGAAGAAGGAGAACAAAAGAGAGAAAGAGAAGCGAGACGAGCTTTGGAGCAGGAGAACAGAGAGCTGGAAATGGAAATCAAGAGACTGAAAGAAAGGGACACCCTATTCTTGGAGGAGTGATTTTAAAACCGTCTACTAAAACAGCGATATGTATCGTGATACAAGACTTTGAGTGAAGTGAACACTTTTAAATAAATACTCAGTAGTTATAACTATTTCTTTTATTATTTATGTATTAAATACTTGATATTCAATTTGCTTGTATTTAATAACTATTATCATAATGTGTTTGAATATTTTACACGCAAAATGTTGTTTCTTATGTGATTTTATGTAATATGTTAATATGCGTTTTGATTTATTATTGTTTTTGACTAATGTGGAATGCACATTAGGTCTTAAGGAAGGGGGAGTGTGATGGTTTTGTGTTAAATTTATTTTGGAGTTATTTCCCTTTGTCCGTCCGGGTTGCGTTAGCTCGTGTCAGGACTATAGAGCCCGACCGGTGGGGGTATTTTGGAAGAGTCGTTACTTTACTTAGATACAGATCAGAGGCACTTTTGGGGATTGGGGCCAAATTATCTGAAATTTATGGTAAATATCAATTATCACACTCTCCTGGATTTTAATATGTTAATGTTTCATATGTAATTGTTATACCCCCCGCTTGAAAAGCGGGAGGGTATACAGTAATCGGTATTTCCGTCCGTCCGTCCGTCCGTCTGTCTGTACGTCTGTCCGTCCGTCCGTGATTAACATATGACCTTCTTTAGAGAAATTGAACAAATTCTTAAATATTTTTTATTACAACATCTTTAGAATATTTACCTCAATTCTTGATCATCTCTAGGCCCCTGTGAAACGTTTTCTAATGAAAAATTGTACATAAACTGATTGGAAAGTCTGCCGCGCATACCCACCTGGTGTTGTTTGTTACTGCTAAATGTGAATTCAATAGTGAACATTGGTCAAAGATCATGATCACGTGATTTCAATACGTATTCATTAATCTACCGCGGTCATCAAATAAAGTAAGACCGCGATTAAACACTCTTGTTACGTGTATATTGCAAATTTATGTTAAGATACTCCAGTCCTCAGGTTCTGAAAATCTGAAAATTAAAATTTGATCAATAAACACATTTTAGAAATAAAAATTATAGGTATCAAGGCTTTTGAAGAAGTTGCACAATTCTATACATATAATTAGGTGCTTTAGTATTTTCTATTACTTAGATCTTTATAAAATGATTAATGAAAAAAGATTTTCCTATCATTCAAACCACTATAAATCACTTCTAATTCAGATGTCAGTAAACATTGGAATCTATGGTTATATTCTACGGTTATATTTAAAGAACCTTTTAAATACTTTAAAAGGGGTAAAAATTCGACTTTTTATAAGACCTTTCTGAATACTTCAAAGAACCTTGAAGCATATTGAAAGGTATAAAATGAAAATTATCACATGAACAGATTTACTTTTTACAAGCTTCATTTTGACGTTTATTGAATCAAATTATAAATCAGAGAGTTATCCTTCCTGGCTGAGTTAATTGTAGCACAATAAGCCTTTTCCTCGCCTTGTTCTCCCATCTTCTTCATCTGACAGTTAACAGTTTTAACAAAATTGAAAACGTAAGTAACTATCATGTACACTCATGCATACTCAGTACACAGATCCTCTGCCAATATGTTCTTAAATTATTTCCTTTTAATATGAAAAATTCATGAGTTGGTTGGTTTGGGAGAAGGGAGGGGGTATAAATTTGGTAAAGGAAAGAGCTCGAATGGCTGAAAATCGTGCTAAACTTGAATATTTTCACCAGTTATTGTTGACCCAAATATGTCATACATTTTTTTTTTGGAGCCCAAATCTGATTAATTTTGTAAGAAAGAATGGGTGGACTTAACGCCCTGTTTTGGATCTTTTTGAGACTACTCTAACAAGTTGAAAATACAGTGAATCCAAAATATGTTACAACCGCTAGAAAGAACGACGTATACATGGTTATTTTAGCTAGAACATATGTACAAAAGCAATGCCTTGTTGCCATGAATCAAAATTGAAACAACGATACATTAGTGTCGTCTTCCGGAATTTGACATATACCCGGAGTGGTTTTTAGGTCGCGCTATCAATATTAATAGGGTTTGGTAAAGGAAAGAGCTCGAATGGCTGAAAATCGTGCTAAACTTGAATATTTCCACCAGTTATTGTTGACCCAAATATGTCATACATTTTTTTTTGGAGCCCAAATCTGATTAATTTTGTAAGAAATTTCATCATTTAAGTCATAATTAAACAAAAAATAAGCTTCAATGATAAGATCACCATGCACGTTGATATGACTTTCAGTTCTGATCACAGAACTGGTGTTGAAGAACAATTTTACCTTCTCCCATACAGTACCACCCCCATCCCCCCATCCCTCACCCCCATTTATCTTTTTATGACATACTCAGTATGGTTAGTGCATTAAAATCACCACAAATGCTTCTTTAGTGCATTTTTTAATTCGTGATATGGATATCATAAACACGATAAAAAAGATTATTTCATGTAAAAGACTTAATCTTAATACCTTATTACAAAATTCAGGTCCTGTGCAGTTATTGTCCCCCGCTTTCGCGAAGGCTAGGGGACATTTTAATCCCATTCATCTGTCCGTCACAAAAACTTATTTAACCTTTCCATAACTTTTGATTTAGTGGAGCTATGACTTTCATATTTCACATGTGACAAGACTTTTCTTTGTGTTCCTTTTCACCTAGACCTTGGAGTTTGACCCGTTTTAACACAAAAATTGCAAACTTTTACTTTGGCCATAACTTTTGTACGGTAGAAACTAGGATTTTCATATTTTACATCTGTATTTTTGTTGCAAGACCTTTCATTTGATACCAACAAATTGGACCTTTTGACCTTGATGATTTCACTGCTTATGAAAAAACTTAAACCTTAGCCATAACTTTTTGAACGGTAAGGGCTATGGCTTTCGTACTTTAAATATGTAATCCTTGTGACAAGATCTTTCATTGTATATCAAGAACTTTGACATTGACATTGACTTTGACATTGACCTTGGAGTTTGACCTACTTTTTAAAAACATCAAGATCAAGATCAAGATATTTATTGTATTAAGTATTGCAGGCCACCGGCCCAAAGTACAATCATATTTTACAATGTAAAATTTACAATTTCAGATCAGGCTTTAAATATACATTATGGAAAAATATAAACTATGCTTATAAATTATCACGTATTAAATTCTCAATAAACTTTTCCTTCTCTTTAAAAGCTAAAAAAGAAAATTTTGCCATATCATTTAACACTGCATCATTTCCATATATAAACATATTCACAGTGTTTTTATAAAATCTTGAATGTTTCAAAATATTACAGTTTACTCAATATCCAAAAATAATTCACAATTTTCTACAAAGTGTCTTTCATTTTCAATAAATTTTTTATTTGCTATTTGACAGAAGAGACAAAACCTATTTTCTCTAGGAATACCTTTAAATCGACCATGTTCAATTTCCAAACAATGACTAGAGGTTCTTAATTTACAAAGTGATTCTCTAAAAGATACATTTTTTATAACATCTAGATACCTTTCCGGTTCAAAAAGTTACAATAAAAATCCAATTTACTATAAGAGCTCAGTGAGGAGTGCCATTCTTGCATATAGTTATCCTGGACTCTTTGTACAAACTCTTTTAAAAATGATACATTATCCCCTACACCTTGATAAATCCATACATAGTGGAATCCATATCTAAATAACATGAAAATCCATGTTACATTTTGAAAATGAATCTTAAAACTCTAGATCTATATAAGTTTGAGGATTCAGATCCTGACGCATCAGCTGTGTATTGAGAACGCAAACTATTTTTACTGCCAGGGTTTTTTAAAGGGTTCATAGGGAGCCTGTTTTCTGCTCCAATGTTATTACATGACATACTCCACATACTAATTGACTGAATGTATAATAAGACAATGAGTACCTTGCAAATAAAAAAATAAACAATTATTTAAATTGATTGCATGTTAAATAAAAGACAAAATAATATACTTTTCTCAAATGGAAAAGAACAGCCCATTGATTTTTTTCCCCTATAGTATGTTTCATTGTACCAGTCAAGGTTTCAAAGAATGCTTATTTCGGATGCTGAATCGGCCCTTATTTTCAGTATGAGTGACTAGGTTCAAGTTTTTGGAGCTGGTCTCATTCCCAAGTAACTATAATGCCTATGTTGACCAATCTTGCATGGATTCATTACCAGGCTTGTTTTAGATGCTGGATCAAACCTACCCTTTCTGGATGATTGGATAGGTCAAAATTTTTAGAGCAAGTTCACTTTAATATAACATATTTACCTGATGAATGATCAGAATCAAATTAGAGAAATTGATAAAGGATACTCAGTATTCAAATGCAACTGTATATTTTTTATGCCCTGCCATTAATATGGCTGGGGCTTATAGTGATTGTCATGTCTATCTTCCATCCTTATGTCCTTCCGTCCTTCTGTCCTCTGCGTTTAGCTCAGTTTCAAAGAAACTATCCAAGATATTTTCACCAAACCTCATATGCTGATAGATACTGATGAGAGCTATGCATTTTTTACTTTGACCTTTCCTTTGAATGTGACCTCACTTTTCTTAAATTAGAGTTTAACTCAGTTTTGAATAAACATACCATTCAAGATTGTGTTATCAAACTTCACTTGTTGATATATACTGATGAGCACTATTTAACTGCATCTTCATTTTTTACCTTGACCTTTCCTATGACCCTGACCTCACTTTTTAGGTCACCTGAGTAAACTCAGGTGAACTAAAACTATCCGTTTTCGTCCGTCGTGCATTAACATTTGTGCGTTAATATGCCAATGATCTAATCACATATTTAAGGCCAGTATTTATTTTATTTTCAGGTTTACAAACCCGCCGCGTAAGGCTTTGAATTTTCAGAAAAAAATAATAAAATGGAATTTTTTTCTTTCCGGATCGATATTTCAAATTAACAAAGTCGTACTTAGAGTTTGAAGATGAATATGGCGGGTAAATAAAGGTCATATTTGTCAGATCATATTTGTTTATTAAATTGTTTTTTTGCATTAAACAAGCATTATATTAATTAAAGATTGCTTATTCTTTACCTGTGTGTTTGTGTATTCAGTATTGTAATGGTGCTCATTATGTACAGTTTATTTTATTGTACATGTAAATGGTAAACATATTTCTTAAACATTATGAATCACTTTGATTCACATTTGGCTTTTGGTTAGTTCATAACATGATTAACCAAGGAGCCAAGTAGGGTCACACAAGGGATTTAATTTTATGGGAAGTCTTTGAAATAGGCTGCATTGTAAGATTTTCATATATATTTTTTAGCTCACCTCAACAAAGTTCGGGGAGCTTATGTAATACCTTTGGCGTAGGTGTCGGTGTCGGCGTCGCAGGTTAAAGTTAGGTTTTTTGGAGCAGTTTTCTTTTTAAGTACTTCTGTGTCCTATATTGATTAGACATGCATGGAAGATGCTTCTAGTGTGTTTCATTGTACCAGTCAAAGGTTTAGCTTAAATTTATTCTATGCTTTATTATTTTTTGTACAGCACACAGGCACTTGTTTCGGAAATAATTTTAATAGTATAATGATAACACAAGGTGTTATTATTATACTATGGGTTTGAAAATTATTTTCGAAACAAGTGCCTGTGGTACAGCATTATTTTACAAATAAGAAAACTATTACTCAGTATAAAAATGCGAATTTATTTAGAAAGGAACACAACTGTGAACATGATGGATAAAACAAAACATCACAAAACATGAAAGAAACGTTCTGAAAAAGGGTAACCTTGTTTGTTCTTTTAATTATAACCATAGGGAGATCCCATATTATACTTGTTCATGTATCATAACAAGGGTGTATATAAAATTAAAATTTTCGTGTCGTATTTCGAAAATAAAATTGCCGTTTTTTAGGGGGGTCTTTCTTTTCTTCTTCTTTTTTTCTTGGAAAAATCATATCAGTGCAAAAAACGGCTAAATCACATTAAAAAAAAACTCTTGCATAGGAACTCTTGAATAGTAAGCTTATTTTTTGTTTAATTATGACTTAAATGATGAAAGAATGGGTGGACTTAACTGGCCAGAAAAAATACCGCAAATTTAAGTTTCATAAAATGTTAATTTTTTCCCATCATATAAACCCCCGATATCTTAACTGTGTATTTATGGTACAGATGTGAATTTAGAATGCTCTTTTCGAGGTAAACTAAATAAATATCGAAGGCATGGTGCCTGAATATTTGTTGAATATCAATAGATAATCAGGGTCACGCATTTTTCATCGTCTGAATACATAGTCAGCGCATGTTTGTCGGCTGTTCTTATGAAAACTGTAGTTGTATATTGAACAAAATAATGTCACATTAAAAGGAGAAGAGCCGACAAACGTGCGCTCACACCTGATCTAACAAAAAACATGTTCCCAACAAACTTCTCGCTTCCATTGTTACGACTTCGATTGACCTGTTAAATATTACAATTCATCACGTGATGTCCACCTGCGAGTGTACTCGTGGAAACAGTTACATTGTATTCTTCAACCTGACCTAGATGTAAATCACTATGTTTGGTGCCGTTTTCAGAATTTAG
>PRKT01000702.1:237091-249526 GCA_003671525.1 Saccostrea glomerata
GACTTGAAGCATAGATATTTCTATCCTGCTTAGAGGAGGAAGATATTCAAGATGAATTGCTAAAATTGTTCTATCAAAATTAAGGAGGAATGCCACACCAACTTTTTATATTATAGATCTATGAGTCAACCTTTTCAAACAAAGGTTTCAGCATTGAAAGGCCGACATTAGCTCTCAATTATTTTATATGAATTTTTTTGTATTTTTTCAAAGAAAATAAAAAAAAATTATTTACATCAAATTAAGACGCTTTCTTGTAAAAATTTTGCTGCAAATGAATGTATCACATTGATATCTAATAAAATATGCGAAGAAGAGCCGTATAGATATTAAAAAATTTTAAATAAAAAAAGATTTATGAAAATAAAACATATAATTTGTGAATATTTTTTTTATAAACCTATGGTTAAAATTTTCTAAAAAAAAAAAAAACAGTCACAACTGGGGAGAACATGTTCTTTAATCATATTTGTATAAGAAATTGAAACAAAATAGCGAAATTTTAGAAAAATTAATTTTTCTAATTTTGGCCAATCCCGATCAAAATTTAACCGATCCCGACCATAATTGTACAATTATTGGAAATAAATAACATTTCCCCAAGAACACTAGTCTGATTAGGTTAATAAGGGTTAAAACATTATTGAACTTGACTATAAAATAGATTTATTCATAGTAAATACATGAATAGGCAATAAATTAGTAGTTTATTCATTTTGTGTTAATTTTGATCGGGATCAGGTTGATTTTGATCGGGTTAGGTCCAAATATGAAAAAAAAAATTATTTCTAAAAAATTTCTCAATTTCGTTTCAATTTCTTTTGAAATATGATTGACAAACATGTTCTCCTCAGTTGTGACTAGTTTTGTTGTGTTTTTAACCATAGGTTTAAAAAATATTCACAAATAATGTGTTTTATTTTCATAAATATTTTTATTTTTAAATTAAAAAGTCTAACCAGCCTTTCTTCACATATTTTATTAGATATAATATGATATATTCATTTACAGCAAACTTTTCACCCGCAACATCTTAGTTGGATATAATTATTTTTTTTTCATTTTCTTTGAAAAAATACAAAAAAAGTCATATAAAATAATTAAGAGCTTATATTGACCTTACAGTGCTGAAACCCTTGTTAAAAAAGGATGACTCAATGATCTATAAAATAAAAATTTGGTGTGGCATTCTACCTTAATATAGAGGGATATATTTTTCTTTTGTATGAAATTTGCATCGGGATCGAAATTTTAAGTTTTGAATTATGACGTGTGGCGCGAACAGTAAATTGTGTACATGGCGTCAGTGATTAGAGCGATCAGGTAAGCTTATTAGAATTCCTTGAAAAAAATATTTGAAATAGGCTTAGCATTTGTCAGATTCAGATGCATGTGTTGGTAAAGTATTTCAAAGCTGCTGAAAGAGATTGTCTACTGGTGAATTTAATATAGATCTATGGTGACACAAAATGTAGCTGCAGAACTGTAGCTCTCCGAAAAAAAATTACATTGACAGACTGGAGAGCTACAGTGCCACCCATTGAAAAAACTGTATATTTATTGCGCACAAAAAGTGCGCTGTTTCTCGATTTATTTCTCCGTGTTTTCAAATTGTCATCTCAAAATACAGTAGTGTGACATAAATGAGTTCGCAAAATGGCCGCCGTCATTATAAGTATTTAAGAAGGGCGGTGAACCAGTTGCTGAATTAATGTTATCGCTTCTCTTAAAGGAAAAAAAATTTAGTTGAAATTTAGGTACGACTTAACTAAATCTGTCCATTGTTGTAAATTTGGATTATTCCCCTTTGATAAACATTTTTCGTCTGCTTGGAGATATGGCTCCCCATGGTCGAGAATTGACGAGTGATCTTAAAGAAATAATCATTCAGATGTCAAATGAAGGTCTGTCAAGCTATAAAATTGAGAATCTAACCGGAATTAACAGTCGTACCATCCAAAAATTTCTCAAACGTGTGACAGAAAGGGGTAACATAGAAAATTTACCGAGAAGTGGGGTGAAACGAAAAACTTCACAGCGAGATGACAGGGTTCTTTTCCGAAGCATTAAAATCAACCGTCGTCAGACTTTAAAAGATATAACATCCAGATTTAATGCCAGGACAGGATCTAATGTGTCTCTCAGAACAGTTCACAGGCGATTATCAGAGGAAGGTTACAAGAGGTGTGTAGTTTCTAAGAAAACAACTGTTTCACGCGTGAATAGAGAGAAGAGAACCCGATTTTGTCGACAGAAATTGCACTGGACAGTCAACAATCATTGGTCATCCATAATATTCAGTGATGAGACTAAGATAGTTATTGGAAATAACGATAAAGTTCATGTCTGGAGGAAGAGTGAGGAAAGAATACGTCCTGAATGTGTCGGGTTACGTGGTGATTGGGAAACAAACTGTCGGGCCTCCCTCATGTTTTGGGGTTGCATATGTTATAATGGAGTTGGTGCCTTAAAAACTGTGGATGGGAACATGAATAGTGAGAAATATACAGTGGCTTCCACTTAATCGGATAGCGGTTAAACGAATATTTCGGCTATTCCAATATAATATCAGAGCACAAAACCATTTCTTATATATTTATTAATAATTTCACCTGATATTCTGATAAGAAAATATTAGAATTTCGTTTTATCTGATACAAAATTTGCTCCATCATAGTATTTTTGGATAATTATGACCTTGTTCACACCTCTAACTTCCCTAGTGAAGCCTTTGTTTACACTGTCTGAAACCTTGAGTACAATAATGAGGGGATTAGTTACGGCTGAACGCACGCAGTCACCTTACCTGTGTTAATAATTGGCACACTAGATTGATATGTTTTGATACAGTTATAATGATCAGCTTGGGTTTAAATTACTTTTCAGTGATGTACTCGATAATTATGATAATTGTTTGCAATTTTTTCCAAAGTTAGATTTTACTTATTGAACGTATAAGCTTGTGTATGACATTTTGCTGGGACATTGAAATGCATCATAGTTACAGGACTATTGACTTGAGATTTGTCACAAACAGCATGAACAGTATGAAATACATAACCACATTAAAGAAACAAATAAAACAAAACAATTTAATATTTTTGTTTAATATTATGGGACCATTTATCCGGGGAAAAATAAATAACGGAATAAAGTCAGGCATTTAGTCTACTTCCGTTTCCAAAATGGCGGCCATCGATGAAGGAATATAAACATGTGCTTATTAAAGATGGCAATAACTATTAAAAAACAATTTTTATAAGTCATTTTATTAGAAAAATGTTATCATATTTAATTTATAAGTAAGTTAAACATTTAATTTTAGGAGAATCGCCAGGTAAAGTAATCAAACGAAACGAAAGTGCAAGTTTGAAATTTTCTACGATGTATTGTCAATACATTTAGCTCTATACATCTTTGTTTGGACTTGAAATGGAGCAATCGGCTATTCGAATATTCGGCTAATCGGATAGAGCTAGCCTGACAAGTTGACTATCCGTTTAAACGGGACCCACTTATTACAATTCTTGATGAGTGTATTTGGCCTGGGATCGCTCGTCATTTCCCAAACCGACGCTGGATTTTCCAAGAAGATAATGCCCCATGTCATGTCTCCGCTTTCTCAAATCTTTGGAAACAAGGCAACAACGTTAACACTCTACCGTGGCCCCCACAAAGTCCTGATCTCAATATTATAGAAAATGTCTGGAGAGTGCTCAAAATCCGTAAAATCCGTGTACAAAGGAGGACACATGAGATCAGAAATGCGAATGATCTGGAGTGAATCGTCTATGAAATATGGAGTAGCCTCCCTTTACACTATATTCAGAGTTTATATGCAAGCATTCCTAGGAGAATTCGAAGTGTTCTTCGCTCTAGAGGCTATATAACAAAGTACTAACACAAAAAGGTAAGTGGTAATATTATTTTATTGATAGAAATTAGATTTTATATACACGCATGAATGACGGCGACCATTTTGCGAACTCATTTATGTCACACTACTGTATCACTAACCGTGTGAATTCTTTCACTGTTTCTACAACAAAAAATTCCTTGTTAATAGTCATCCTGGCCCTGAAACTGAGATGATCGAAAAATTTCGTCTTTTTATACTGCCATTTTTGTTTGCAAGATAATTTGGTCTAACGCACTTCGTGCAGATGTCAACTATGAGAGTACTTGATAGAAAAGTAAAGAATTTTTTGAAATCAAGCATTTTTGCAATTGAGGTAAGAATTTGAGAGAATTAATCCAAAACCTAGTGCAGATTATTGTGCACAGTAAATGTACAGTTTTTCAATGGGTGGCACTGTAGCTCTCCGGTCTGTCAATATATTTTTTTCGGAGAACTACAGTTCTGCAGCTACATAAAATGATGAAAATCCATGTTACATTTTGAAAATGAATCTTAAAACTCTAGATCTATATAAGTTTGAGGATTCAGATCCTGACGCATCAGCTGTGTATTGAGAACGCAAACTATTTTTACTGCCAGGGTTTTTTAAAGGGTTCATAGGGAGCCTGTTTTCTGCTCCAATGTTATTACATGACATACTCCACATACTAATTGACTGAATGTATAATAAGACAATGAGTACCTTGCAAATAAAAAAATAAACAATTATTTAAATTGATTGCATGTTAAATAAAAGACAAAATAATATACTTTTCTCAAATGGAAAAGAACAGCCCATTGATTTTTTTCCCCTATAGTATGTTTCATTGTACCAGTCAAGGTTTCAAAGAATGCTTATTTCGGATGCTGAATCGGCCCTTATTTTCAGTATGAGTGACTAGGTTCAAGTTTTTGGAGCTGGTCTCATTCCCAAGTAACTATAATGCCTATGTTGACCAATCTTGCATGGATTCATTACCAGGCTTGTTTTAGATGCTGGATCAAACCTACCCTTTCTGGATGATTGGATAGGTCAAAATTTTTAGAGCAAGTTCACTTTAATATAACATATTTACCTGATGAATGATCAGAATCAAATTAGAGAAATTGATAAAGGATACTCAGTATTCAAATGCAACTGTATATTTTTTATGCCCTGCCATTAATATGGCTGGGGCTTATAGTGATTGTCATGTCTATCTTCCATCCTTATGTCCTTCCGTCCTTCTGTCCTCTGCGTTTAGCTCAGTTTCAAAGAAACTATCCAAGATATTTTCACCAAACCTCATATGCTGATAGATACTGATGAGAGCTATGCATTTTTTACTTTGACCTTTCCTTTGAATGTGACCTCACTTTTCTTAAATTAGAGTTTAACTCAGTTTTGAATAAACATACCATTCAAGATTGTGTTATCAAACTTCACTTGTTGATATATACTGATGAGCACTATTTAACTGCATCTTCATTTTTTACCTTGACCTTTCCTATGACCCTGACCTCACTTTTTAGGTCACCTGAGTAAACTCAGGTGAACTAAAACTATCCGTTTTCGTCCGTCGTGCATTAACATTTGTGCGTTAATATGCCAATGATCTAATCACATATTTAAGGCCAGTATTTATTTTATTTTCAGGTTTACAAACCCGCCGCGTAAGGCTTTGAATTTTCAGAAAAAAATAATAAAATGGAATTTTTTTCTTTCCGGATCGATATTTCAAATTAACAAAGTCGTACTTAGAGTTTGAAGATGAATATGGCGGGTAAATAAAGGTCATATTTGTCAGATCATATTTGTTTATTAAATTGTTTTTTTGCATTAAACAAGCATTATATTAATTAAAGATTGCTTATTCTTTACCTGTGTGTTTGTGTATTCAGTATTGTAATGGTGCTCATTATGTACAGTTTATTTTATTGTACATGTAAATGGTAAACATATTTCTTAAACATTATGAATCACTTTGATTCACATTTGGCTTTTGGTTAGTTCATAATATGATTAACCAAGGAGCCAAGTAGGGTCACACAAGGGATTTAATTTTATGGGAAGTCTTTGAAATAGGCTGCATTGTAAGATTTTCATATATATTTTTTAGCTCACCTCAACAAAGTTCGGGGAGCTTATGTAATACCTTTGGCGTAGGTGTCGGTGTCGGCGTCGCAGGTTAAAGTTAGGTTTTTTGGAGCAGTTTTCTTTTTAAGTACTTCTGTGTCCTATATTGATTAGACATGCATGGAAGATGCTTCTAGTGTGTTTCATTGTACCAGTCAAAGTTTCAAATGCTGCAATTTCAGCAAAGGAACAACCAGGTTAATGTTTTTGGAGCAGGTTTACATTATTGTCCCCCGCTTGAAAAGTGGGGGATATTAATTTGGGTCTGTCCGTCCATCCGTCCGTCCGTCCGTCTGTCTGTCTGTCCGTCTGTATGTCTGTAATGCTTTCTTTTCCACACGATATCTCGAGAACCCTTTGAGCTTTTGCAATGAAATTTTGCATAGCAACTCTCTATGGACTAAAGATGAACCCTATTGATTTTGAGGTCAATAGATCAAAGGTCAAGGTCATAAATTCGCAAATTCTGTCTGTTATAACACTTTCATTTCCACACGATATATCGAGAACCCTTTGAGCTTTTGCAATGAAATTTTACATAACAACTCCCTGTGGCCTAAGGAGGACCCCTATTGATTTTGAGGTCAAAAGGTCAAAGTTCAATGTCTTAAATTTATACATTCTGTCTTTGTGTAACACTTTGTTTTCAGGCAATATTTCAAAAAGATTTTGAGCTTTTGCAATGTAATTTTATACCAAAACTCACTTGGACCTCTCCCACCCCTCTCAAAGTGTCCCGCCCCGTTTGTTTTATAAGTATTTATTGCATTACATGTTGCTATTTTTAGCACAGGGGCATGTTGAGAGTTATAACGTATAAAACAGGTTTTCAGTGGACTTTATATTCTTATTACATCTATTAGAACTGTTTGATAAAGGCTAAATTAGAAACCATGCATTGTGTAAAATTTTGACAATATCGAACATGAATGTATACATGTATGTAACTACATGTTTACATATAATTTTTAGGTCACCTGAGTAAACTCAGGTGACCTATTGCTATCACTTTTCGTCCATCGTCGTCCGTCATGCGTCGTGCGTTAACATTTGAACATTTTCAGCTTCTTCTCTGAAACCACTGAACCAATTTCAACCAAATTTGGCATATAGCATCTATGGGTGAAGAGGAACAAAAATTGTGAATTTCATGGTCCCTGCCCCCCTGGGGTCTGGGGGGGTGGGGCAAAAACCACAAAATTAGTGCAATCTTTAAAAATCTTCTTCTTTACTCCTGGACATCAAGGAGTCAAACTGTTGTTATGATTGTAATCAGCATTGAGTCCTCTGCCAAAATTGTGAAATTCATGGCCCCAGGGTCAGGGGTTCTGATGTTAGGGCGGGGCTCTATTGATTATATAGTGGAAATGCATAAATTCTTTGAAAATCTTCTTCTCTGCTACTGGGTATTAAATAAATTATTTAATTACAAAGTTATGATGAGCAAGAGTGCCTCTACCAAAATTGTGAATTTTATGGCCCCAGGGTCAGGGGTTCTCAGGTGTTAGGGTGGGGCTGTATTGATTATATAGTGAAAATATATGAATTCTTTGAAAATCTTCTCCTCTGCTCCTGGGTATTAAATAAACTAACTAAGTGCATAGTTATGATGAGCAAGAATGCCTCTACCAAAATTGTGAATTTAATGGCCCCAGGGTCAGGTGTTCTGGTGTTAGGGCGGGGCTCTATAGATTATATAGTGAAAATACATGAATTCTTTGAAAATCTTCTTCTCTGCTCCTGGGTATTAAATAAACTAACTAGGTGCATAGTTATGATGAGCAAGAGTGCCTCTACCAAAATTGTGAATTTTATGGCCCCAGGGTCAGGGGTTCTAGTGCTAGGGCGGGGCTCTATTATAGATTATATAGTGAAAATACATGTATTCTTTGAAAATCTTCTTCTCTGCTCCTAGGTATTAAATAAACTAACTAAGTGCATAGTTATGATGAGCAAGAATGCCTCTACCAAAATTGTGAATTTTATGACCCCAGGGTCAGGTGTTCTGGTGTTAGAGAGGGGCTCAATATATTATATAGTGAAAATATATGAATTCTTTGAAAATCTTCTCCTCTGCTCCTGGGTATTGAATAAACTAACTAAGTTCATAATTATGATGAGCAAGAGTGCCTCTACCAAAATTGTGAAATTTTATGACCCCAGGGTCAGGGGTTCTGGTGTTAGGGTGGGGCTCTATTGATGATATAGTGAAAATACATGAATTCTTTGAAAATCTTCTCCTCTGCTCATGGTTATGATGACCTCTTCCAAAATTGTGAATTTTATAGCCCAAGGGTCAGGGGTTCTGGTGTTAGGGTGGGGCCCTATTGATGATATAGTGAAAATACATTAAATCTTTGAAAATTTTCTTCTCTGCTCCAGGGTATTAAGCAGATGAACTACCTATATAGTTATGATGGACAAGGGCCCTAATCTTCCAGAGTTGTGAATTTCAAGGCCCCGGGGTAAGGGGTACCATAGAAAGTAAGGGGGGGGGCTGCACATGTACTTATATACTGAAAATGAATGAATGGTTTGAAATCTGCTCCTTGGTATTAATCAAATATCAAGGCCCACGGGTCAGGGGTTCATGTGTGGTAGGGGCACTACTGATTATTGCTGAATATTGCTGATTAGTTGAAATGCATTTTTTGATCCCCTACCCTGCGTGTGGGTATTAAGTGAACAAACTAAGCAACTGCTAAGTGTATTGCTATGATGACCAATGGTGCCTCTTTCAAAATTGTGAATGCCATAGCATCTGGCTTAAAACATGAATCAAATTTAATCACTGAAAAGTTGTTGCACAATGCTCAGGTGACCTATAAGGCCCATGGGCCTCTTGTTTGTTATTGTAAAGCGGTTCCGTGGTTTAGTGGTATGCATCTCTCGCTTCTCATGTGAGAGGTCCATGGTTCGAATCCCAGACAATCCTTTTTAGCTCACCTGAGCCGAAGGCTCAAGTGAGCTTTTCTGATCACATTTTGTCCGTTGTCCGTCCGTCCGTCTGTCTGTCTGTAAACTTTTCACATTTTCTACTTCTTCTCAAGAACCAATGGGCCAATTTTAACCAAACTTGGTACAGAGCATCCTTGGTTGAAGGGGAGTTTAAATTGTTAAAATGAAGGGTCAAGTCCCTTTACAAGGGGAGATAATAAAAAAAAAAGACAAAAATAGGGTGGGGTAATAAAAAATCTTCTTCTCAAGAACCACTGGGCCAGGAAAGCTGAAACTTATGTGGAAGCATCCCTGGGTAGTGTAGATATTAAATTGTTAAAATCATGACCCCCAGGGGTAGAGCGGGGCCACAATAGGGAATCTAAATTTTACATAGAAATATATAGAACAAAATTTTGAAAATCTTCTTCTCAAGAACCACTAGGCCAGGGAAGCTGAAACTTATGTGGAAGCATCCTTGGATAGTGTAGATAATAAGTTGTGAAAATTATGACCCCGGGGGGTAGGGCGGGGCCACAATAGGCAATCCAAGTTTTACATAGAAATATGTAGAACAAAATTTTTAAAATCTTCTTCTCAAGAACCGCTGGGCCAGGAAAGCTGAAACTTATGGGGAAGTATCCTTGGATAGTGTAGATATTCAATTGTTAAAATCATGACCCCGGGGGTAGGGCTGGGCCACAATAGGGAATCCAAGTTTTACATAGATATACACTGTATTTAGGAAAAATCTTTTTAGAATCTTCTTCTCAAGAACCACTGGGCCAGGAAAGCTGAAACTTGTGTTGAAGCATCCTGGGGTAGTGTAGATTCTAAAGTATTAAAATCATAAAAGGGAAGAGGGTAGTGGGGTACGATAGGTATAGCAAGAGGGGAAATCTGGTAAAGAACTGCAACACCCAAGTTACTCAGGTGAGCGATGTGGCCCATGGGCCTCTTGTTTCTTTTTTTTCCGAAATATTTTTTTTACTAAATGAAAGTATGCAGCATGTGGAATGGGTGTATACATTTAATAATTCTACAAATTCAGTTAATGGGATCTGACCCCCTGCCCCCTCCCCTCCTGCAAACTGCGCATGGTTTACTTTTTCCCTAAGCGGGGGACACAAATTCTCTGAATGAGCTTGTTGGTGCAGTTTTTGGTGTAGGTCTCATTTCTAAGGAACTATTAGCCCTATAGTGACCAAACTTGCATGGATGATACATCAAAAAATGCACACTACCAGGCTTGCTTTGGATGCTGAATCTGACCTATATTTTCTGGTTGAGTGAACAGGTTAAAGTTTTTGGTGCAGTTTCATTTCCAGGATACTATGAGCCCTATTATGACCAAATTTGCATGGATTGTACATCTTAGGAGGCATACTTCCAGACTTTCTTTGGATGCTGAATCTGACCTACATTTTCTGGTTGAGTGAACAGGTTAAAGTTTTTGGCGCAGGTCTCATTACCAAGTTACAATGAGCACATAATAACTAAACTTGCATGGATGATACATCTTAGGATGCATACTACCAGACTTGCTTTGGATGCTGAATCTGACTCACATTGTATGTTGTATTACGCCCTGCTCAAGAACTTTTTACTAAAAATAAAAATCATCCAAAATACACATGCATATACTGTAGATCACTAAATTTTCGCGACACCTTATTTTCACGAGCCAGTCATTGTCTCTTTGATTAGCGAGACAAAATTTTCACGAATTGTAGCTAATGCTCTATATAATCTTAAGGAATACTATTAAACGCGAGAATTAAATTTTCGCAAGCACACTGTCTCGCGTAATTGTGCGAAAATAAAGTTCTCGCGATTAAAAAGTGATTTACAGTATAGGAAACGTTATTAAAAATACTAATTTCCTATCACAATGAGTAAAATAAATCATTTAAAACTGCATAGAAATTTTAATTGTCATAAGGAAGACTCTATGCCATAGATAATCAGCGCTAGTTTGTTTGATTGTTGTTTAACATCCCTCTCGAGAATTTTTCACTATTGTGGAGACACCACCATGCACTTGCAAGTGGAGAGCTGCAAATTTTTCCCTTCACTTGGACCTTGGTTTATAAGACTCATCCAAAGGACCCAGATTGGTTGATTGTATGTTGTTTAATGCCCCGCTTGAGAACTTTTACTTAAGAACCCTCTATACACTGACGAAAAATGTTTTTTGGACCTTGAGAAAATTATATAGTGTAAAGGAGGCTATTTTAAAATAAACTATTCCATTTCTAATATAGGGAGTGTGCCCTCTTTATCCAGGAAAAATCTTTGAAGACAGTGAAGTAATGACAAAGAAAAATTGCTTTTGGTTATTCAAATAGAGAAAATACATGCAAATAAAGTTTGCAATTACTCTATCTTGGTCTAACATAATGTTTAGAATGCATGGATTTATTTAAAATTTTGTCATACAGTGCAGATTACAATTAGTTCTTTTTTATGTTAAATTGTGGGTCAGTCTAACTACACGCACATACCCTGAAATTAGGGTGCAGTGTAGAGAGGGTCCTTAAATAAAAGCTTCACATTTAGACTTTTACTCGGCAATTAGGGCGGGGTCAGTGTGGGTTCTTTATCATGCCAATGCTTACATGTAACATGAAACAGTCTCATCAGGAAGACCTGCAACATTTACTTCAAAGTGCCAAGTGCTTAATTAATAATGTGATATCCCCACCACCACACACACAATTACAAAATAAATCCAAAAGAATATAAAAACTAGCAATGGTCAGTATACTGAATACAGATAATCAATAAATACACTCTGAGGGATTCCATGGCATTTTCAGTGGATTTTATGGTTTTTTTAGCTCACCTGAGCCGAAGGCTCAAGTGAGCTTTTCTGATCACATTTTGTCTGTCGTCTGTCTGTCTGTCTGTCTATCTGTCTGTCCGTCTGTAAACTTTTCACTTCTTCTCAAGAACCACTGGGCCAATTTCAAACAAACTTGCCACAAAGTATCCTTGGGTAAAGGGGATTCAAGTTTGTTCAAATGAAGGGCCATGCCCTAATTCAAGGGGAGATAATTGGGAAGTAATGAAAATTTGTTGGTATGTTTTAAAAATCTTCTTCTAAAGAACCAATGTGCCAGGAAAGATGAAATTTATGGGGAAACATCCTCAGGTAGTGTAGATTCAATTTTGTTCAAATCATGACCCCCGGGGTAGGGCGGGGCCACAATGGCCGACCAAAGTTTTACATAGAAATATGTAGGAAAATTCTTTAAAAATCTTCTTCTCAAGAATAGCGAAGCCATAATTGATCATATTTATATGGAAGCATCATTAGGTAGTGTAGATTCAAGTTTGTTCAAATCATGATCCCCGGGGTAGGGTGGGGCCACAATGGCCGACCAAAGTTTTACATAGAAATATATAGGAAAATTCTTCAAAAATCTTCTTCTCAAGAATAGCAAAGCCATAATTGATCATATTTATATGGAAGCATCGTCAG
>PRKT01000703.1:0-26671 GCA_003671525.1 Saccostrea glomerata
CATACGTAAAGCCTACCTCCTGTCGGTGGAGAGCAGCAAATAGGATTTTTTGTTCCAACTTATAGCCACTAGGAACCTCAATTTACGGAGGAGTCTTATCCAAAGGACCAGCCTCCACGTCCAATGGTAGGAATTGAGCGCAATACTTAATGATCAAATCCTAAACTTGAACTGCGCCACGCAGGTGACTTTTTGAGTTCAATGGATGAATAACAATGCATTGCCATTACCCCTAGCTTGGACAGTGAATTTGATTTCTCAGCTGTGAATAAAAACCTCATTCAATAAAAAATATAACTGTTTATCATTTTAATTTCCTCAATGAAAATTAAAAAAAAACATTTTGTAAGAAATTGATTTATATAGATTTTTTTTACACCTGTTTAATGAGATTGAGTCTATCAGGAAATCATGAATTTTGTAAAAGTATTGCTCTGGCCTAATGAAATTCTAAATTGAAATATCTATAATCGTACGGTATTCATCTATTTTTATTACTATATTAACTATAAAGTGGTACTGTGACACACAAAGGGGAAAATTATAAAATATGTTATGTTTGCCTGACCCTTGTTAATTTTGTTCAATTCCCAAAATTATTGGTTTTCAAAAAGTTACAGGATTCAGAACCTACAAATTCTATGGAGAAAAATGAAAGTAAAAATTATTTTATTATGCACTAGACAGTAAATATTGTTCAATACTTTTTTCACCCCATTGTAGGCGTGCGCAGAAAATAGTAATCATGGTCTCAAATACCCAAGGATGGATGTAAGTAGACAAAAAAATTAAAGGCAATCTTTTTAAAACGTTGTTATTTCTCACCTTTGAATGCTCAAGTTGAATGTTGTTTACAAGTTTGAGCTAAAATAATAAGTGGCGTGACCTTGACAAACACGAAAACAAAGAAACGGTAGATAAAACCTTTGCTTTTCCAGCACATATATCATTCAGTGTTTTCTTGCAGATTTTTGTCATACCTTAGCTATATACTCATAATTTTGATGCCTTTCTCTGTTTAATATGTACAAATATCTTAAAAGAAAGATATGATCTTGAATCTGCAATATTCAAACAGCAATATATTCATCATGTATTATTGTAGTAAAAATACATTCATAAGATATTTTCAAGGTGTAAATAATTCTGTGAATTCAGATCAAAGAAAAAAGTCGATTTCCTTTGTATTCTTTATTTTCATTTACTATCTTTTTTAAATTATGTCTTTAGTTGGGATGACTTCAAACGACCTTTAATTGTATATACTACTACGCATAGTAATTTGCCATAGATAATTATAAATTGATGTAGGATCATTCAATTATTTCAATTACTATGTCTACCAAATATTTGATTTTGTATTTGTTCAACATATATATTTAGGGAATCACCGTAGTTTTGAGAGTTTGCGAGAGCATTAACAATAGTGGGAACCATGGGATAATTTGCATAACGGGCGAAGCGCGTTATGCTAAAATTATCCCATGTTTCACACTATTGTTCATGTCCCTGGCATACTCTCATAACTAGACAGTGATTCCTTATGTTTCCATTTCATTGTGAAATAAAATTGAAGACTTAGACATTAAAAGTGTAGATTAATAGATTGAAATTACACGAAGACTTCCAAGCTATTTTCAATAGCTCTCGCACACTGACGTCAAACACAAAGGCAGCCGCACAAGATTTACATGCATATTTAGCTTCCTTAGCGTCAGATACAGAGACAAATGCGCACGTGATTTGCATGCATTTTAGGCCACCTTAGCTCCTGACCTAACGACCTACCTAATTTACATTCCGGCAGAATTATAAAAAAATAAACTCCGACAAATTTCAAAGAGTTATCGCAGAGAAAAAAATTAGAAATGGAAATATATATATATATATATATTTATATATAAAATAATCTCATAAAACACTTCAATAATAATGGTAATAAAGACTTAAGGACAAAAAAGTCATAAAAAAACATCAGAGTTTTAATCAGATGCAGGGCAAATTTCTTAAACAACAGAGTTTGGATAAGGAGACAAAAATTAAATCAGTGGAAAATGAGCGAGAATCCTTAACATTGTCCTCATCGTATTTAGGCTACAGAAAAATTAGCTAACGCTTATCATGCTTACCAGCTTTAAACTGTGCTTGCTCCGATGTATTTAAAATCCTACAATCTTTATATTTTAATAAATGTATGTTTACTGGTATGTAAAAATATATATCAAGACTACTGTCTTAATTATTATTAATTGTCTTATTTTTTACATGTGATTGTAATCCTGGCTATACTGGACAAGGACAAGTACAGGATGATTACTGTATGCTGGCTATTTTCGCCCTTTTGTACTTGTGAACAATTTTGCCCCGTTTTAAATTCGTCCAATCATATTTCTGGTTAAGAAATTATGAGGTGTAATATAAACTCGCCCCGTTTTAAATTCGCCCAATGAAAGAGAGGGCGAAAGGGGCGAAAATAAGTGGGGGCTAAAATCTACCTGTATACAGTATTTCTTTCTTGCGAAGTTTGCAATTTAAGGTGTTTCCTCCTTCACAATTTTACCGGTCACGGTAGCCTAGTTGTAGAGCGTTCGCTTCGTGATCGGGAGGCCCGGGTTCGATTCTCGATCGCGGCGCCGCGTCATACCTAAGACGTAAACGTAGGTAGTGACTGTTCCTTCGCCAAGCGCTCGGCACTACACGTGAAAGTCACGGGTCTTTCGTATATGACCTTAAAAAACGTAGGTCCCGTGTCATGGTAGGCGTTGGCACGATAAAGAACCCTCACTGCTCAAAGGCCCTGAGTGCCGAGTATAGGTCTAAATTTGAAACCTTTTTTGACGTCTCCATATGAGTGAAAAATTCTCAAGAGGGACGTTAAACAATATACAATCAATCAATCAATCCCTCACAATTTTAATGGTTTGAAGTACAAAAACTGCATTTATTTTCATTTAATATACTTTAAATTTTTCAACTATTGCAAAAAATGTCTAGGTCACCATATTATTTAAGATGTGAGACATAAATAAACAGAAGAGTATGTCGACATAAAAAATCACACATTTTTTGAAAACAGTATTATTAAAAAAATGTAAAAACTGGTCAAGGACAGATAATACTAACAAACTTTTGTCAAAGAATTTGAAAATAACAACTTAGGCCATGTTTAAATGAGTAAAATGAATAGCTTTCACTGCGTAGTTTTTAATTTTTTTATTAAAATTTGGAAGAAATGAAATTTAAAGTAAAAAATATTTGGATAGATTAATAAGGATGTCTTCAGAATGACAATCTTGTGAACATTGAAGCAGGTTTACAATTTCTATATATTCTGGAAATTTATTATATGAATCATTTACAATGAAATTAGGTCAAAAAATATATTCCAATCCAGGTATCCATTTTTTTTTGTTTCTACCATCTCTCCTTAAAATGCATAATTCTGAAGCTGAATGTTCCAAATTATTTCATACATATACAATACTATTGAATTGTGAGTATCAGGGAAACTATTTTACATTAGAAGTACAATAAAGCAATGCCTGAATGATAAGACCTTAAAAGGAGTTATTGCCCTGGTAAAAAATTAAAGATTGAATAATTGATTGAATAAAGAAAATATTCATTTTATAAATTCTTTTATTTAACAATATTTATCATTACAACTATTGTGAAGCATTCTACCAGAAAACACTGTTCTATAAGGTATGAATTTATACAAATAACAGTTTTTGCAAAAACCTATGACATCAACGGAGGGTGGAATTAACTTAATTAAACCATTTTCAAATGATAAAATATGTAAATTAATTAACGCCTGAAATATCCGCATGTAGAATCTTTCCTAAAAGAAATATGAACTTTAAGCATGAATATACACAGGGAAAATAGAATTCAAAAATGCTTTTCAAATACATGTATGTCGGCGTCGTTTCAAGCTTCGTAACTTATACTTTTTAATAGAAACTAGAAACTCTTGTTGCAAAATCAACAAAAACGGTCTTCCGTTCTCCTCTCCTCTTTTCATCTGTATGAATGATGGCTTTTATCTATGTCAAAAAGGCACATAATATTCACAAAGATTTCAGGAAAACAAACTGCAGGAGGTATAACTTACCAAGATTCTCGACGTTACTTTTGACAATTATAGTCTTAAAACACTTAAAGAAATGATTTCTAACTACTTTCTGTGACGACTGGAAGTGACGGTGAACGCATTTTACCCTACGTCTGTTGCACAATCATTATGGTAAGTAAAGCATCTTGATCTGTAACAGTTTAAAAGATCTCATTTAACTTCTCATTTTGAAAACAAGAAATCACATGATCGGAAGTAAATAAAAAAAAGAAATTTAAGGTTACTCTAGACATTTGCAGTCTGAATAACATGTCCTAAAATCATTTCAAATTCTTTTTTCACAAAAGATATTTATGGGATAGTATGATACTAAATTTATGCAGTTTTTCTCTAATAACCGGAAGTAGTCGTTTTTGTTTCCAGTGGGACTGACATATTTCGAAACTAAAAAGAACATGCTATAAGGTAATACTAAGAAAGATTCCATAAAGAAAACTTGAAAATTTTGATTTATTTGATCACTTCCTGTGACAACCGGAAGTGACAGCGGACGATCTTATACTCAATGGATATGACTACTTATCAAGATCTACCATCCCTATTAGTTTGGTGTCTTAATCTTTTACCGTTTACGAGATCTATCTACAATGTATGCTAACTTCTAACTTTGAGGACAAAAAAATCACACGACCGGAAGTGAATTTAACAAAGATATTTGAAGTTACTGTAAACATTTGAAGTCTGAAAAACATATCCAAAAATCAGTCCAAATACTTTATCTATAAAAATATTTATGGGAAAGAAAAATACATAAATTCTGTAGTTTTTCTCTTATAACCGGAAGTTGCCGTTTTAGTTTTCGGTGGTACTGACATATTTCAACACTACAAATAAAATGCTATCATGTGATGTAAAAAGAGTTTCAAAAAAGAAAAGTTGAAATTTTTGATATTTATAAGCACTTTCTGTTACAACTAGAAGTGACGACGGACGATCTTAACCCATATGAATTTGCCTACTTTTCATGATCTATCATCCCTGTAAGTTTGGTGCCTTAATTTGACTGTTTCTGAGATCTCATTCGGATTAAATATTTTTGAAAAATGTTAAAATCAGACATGTCTGACGACCAGAATTGAATTTTTTAAAAAATGCAAAAAAAAATTATCGGGGTATTTTTATTCTCTATTATCCCTGAAATATTCAGAAAATCCGTCCAGCCATTTCTGAGAAATCCTGCCGACAAGATTTAGGGGAATAAGAAAAAAAACCCCAGTAGAATCACTATAAGGTCTTCCGTCATAAACGTAAGACCTTAATTAATATTAAGAAAAAAACATTTTTTTTAGAAAAGAATTCATATAAATACTGTATATATTCTCCATAGGAACTGCCATTTACCATAAATGACGATATTCAAAACTTAAACAAAATGTAAACAATACTACAATGGGTTCACTTAGAGTAAAGTTAATATTCCGCTACATGAGTGTAAAAGGAAAAGTCTCCATAATGAATTTCTAAAGAAAGACATGGAGATAACAAACAGTATTCAATAAGAAAGTCCATAAATCAATACAAAATAGGATCAGAGCAAACACTGACCTCTGAAACATCAGAGGTGGGATCAGGTGCCATGAAGGATTGAGCATCCCCTGTTGACTGTTCACACCCGCCTTGGGCTCCCTGTCTTGATCGGACAATAACTGAGAAATCTGTCGTCAATTTAACGTATAAATAATAAACAAACAATTAGTATTGTAATATTCTATGTGGTCATTATCCGGAATTATGTTCATGATTGGTTCTAATGTATATAAGGAGAACAGAAGTAGTAATACATATGGCAGAACCCGGCATGGTATGTTGTCATGTGTTTTGATAATTATCTCTAAACATCATCCACTGGAAACATAACAAGTATAAAAAACGTACGTAAACTTTTGACTCAATGTATTTGCTGACAAGGTCATTGTTTCGACCATAGAATTTAAGATATGATGAATTGTAACGAAATTGTTGATATTCTTATTTCATCAATTTACTTGACAAGAATTTACCTCATTTAAACTTATAACACGTAAAATGTAGTCAAAACATATCTTAATGGTGTAGAATCATCATTTTGTAAGTTCTATGGTCGATTCAATGACGTTGTCAGCAAATTCAATTTATCATTGAATCAAATGCTGATTGACATTTTTTCAAATCAATTGTTAGTTCATTATTTATACACTGAATTGACGACAAATTTTTACGTTATTTCCAGATTATGACAAGAAGCACATGGCGGGTGTGACCGGTCAGCAGGGGATGCTCACTCCTCCATGGCACCTGATCCCACCTCTTATGTTTCTGGGGTCCGTGTTTGCTCTGCTCTTGTTTTGTATTGTTTTGTGGACTTTGAAATTGAATTCTGTTTCTTATCTCTATATCCTTCTACCTATAAGACTTATTTACCTGGTACAGCCTCTAGCTGATTATTTTTCTGAAAAGGCATAAGAACTGATTCCCAAAAACGTTCAATTATTCTCTCATTTGTGTGTAATGCAGAAAAATACACTTCCACTGATTGATTTTTGCGTTCACAAAAGGGAAAAGTTTATATTTACAAAAAGTCTTAATCTTTGTTAGTTGATTTAATATATTAACAATAACATTTTGAAATTTGGAAATCAGTATTTAAAGTACGCCTGATTCATTACATTGTTATACAAGGGCATGACAGCACTTGTATAATCATGTTTTCTGTGTTAAAACAGAATCTCATTAGAGTGTCATTCGTGAATCAGAATACTTGCATGTATTTTTTTTACTTTTTTAGCTGTTTAGATAAAATACACACCCTAAACATGATTTAATACAAAGAGCATTATATACGATATATTTCCTTTAAAATAATTCATTAAAACTAGAAAATTTATTCACAAATAAGAGATGATATGGACATCAACAGACCGGCTTAAATCGATATTTAATAAATTCTGTGATTGATATTATGAAACTATTAGAAACTCATAAAACCACCTATGGAAATAACAGAGACACAGGAATGACTTATATTTTATCACAACCCTTCTGTCATTTAGCATTTTCATATTTTAACACTGCCCTTTCCAAATACAAAAGAGATTGTGTTGAATCAACAGCTTCAATGTTTATCTTTTTTTCCTTTTATATATAAACTACGCATCTTCCAACGTTCGTTTAAAATACAGTTCTTTTCAATGATGCAAAATATTTACTCATAACTTTGAGTAAAATGAATGCAACAGTTTGCAATTTCTACGTCTTCGTGCAACTTTAAGGTTGCTATGACATTTTTTAGATTATTATTTATTTAGAACTAATTAAGTAATCCAATTTTCTTAGATAATAACTCTGAGTAAGTTTGAAATATTCATTAGATTTATTTCAATGTCAATTGAATCTGATTAAATGTGAAATCATTATCATCTAATATGACTTTAGGTATTAACTTCCCGCTGTGATGACACCGTGTATAAAAGTAGGAAAATAAGAGCGTTGATATTTCAGTTTTAGAGTCCTGTTGAAAATAAAAATAAAATTCAGAGAAAACATGACAAAGACATAGACTTGTTCGGAAATTAAAATGAACATGCTCAACGATGGATTATATATTATGGCTTTGAAAACGAAGGGAAAAAAGAAATTACGACTGATCTCATTCTATAAAAAAAAACACTAGCTATACGAGTATAAGCTTATCATTAATATATTTTTTTCTGTACTTCAAAGTTTTAAGGAATTATTTCAACTCCAAAAATCTTTTTTAAAGAAATAATTCATTGTATGTTTTGTAAATATTATTTATCAGAGTGTTTCAAATTTGCTTGTTTCAAGTAATGCATGACAAAAAAATATGCATGATAATTATTCATCATGCAGCTTGAAAAAGCTGCCCCTCTGTTTGTAAACTATAATTCAATGAACAAAAATCACTGTTTCTTATTTTAATCACTTGGCAAATACATTTATTATTACATGTACTGGGGTATTGTACAAGAAACGATGAAAACCGTTTTCTTATACATATCTTCGTAAGAAATATCGATTGAGAGAAATGAACGAAGTATGTAGATAATAAAGAATAACCTGGCTCTAAAGGCTACTTAAAAATACAATATTGGAAGTGGAACAAACCCTGACCATTAAAAAACCGAAAAAAGGGATAATAAATCATGGAAGTGTAAGCATCTTCTGATATTTTATTTTTTCCAGAAAGTTTTATAAAATGAAAAAAATCAATAGCAAATTAAAGATTAAGAATAAAACACACAAAATCCCTTTGACAACTTAATACTTAATAATTCTGTAATGATTGATTAAATGGAAAATAAAACAATTTGAAGGCATATTTATTTTTATTTACACATCTTGTACTCAAATTTATTCAACCTTGAATTCAAATTTATTCAAATTTATATATAGAATAAAAGAAAACAAAAGGAAAAAATATTTTTAAATAATTCTGTATGAGATCTCAAATTCGTTTACATTCCCTTCGTTTTGAAATGTAGATATATTAGGAAAGTATCGTTTAAATATCCAATATTACATCTAGGTACAAGTCCTTTTCAGCAGGCTTAACAAGATATTAAGGTGTCTCCATAGGAGTCACAAAAACATATGTAACCAGTAACTGGGTTTTGTTCTCTTTTATTTTGACAATCTCACAATACTAATAGATCTACTAATAGATTTGGGGCACGCTCACCAAAATATATAAGCATGAGGCAATAAAATACTAAATTATAGACATCATTATTACTGCAATTGATTCTCGATTCAATAAAACATCATAACATAATATTTTTTAACATAAAACTGAAGAGTTATTGCATGACTGGATAAGCAATCGGGTATAAATTATAAATAAAATTTAAAAATTAATAAAAGATTTTTTTTAAAAAAAGAAGAAATTTTCGAAAGTACTCGTCAATTCACTTATAAAAATTTTAACCCGTCGTTTTTCATAAAACAACTTAAATTGTGTTGTAATTAACAAATGAAATGTTTGTATGCCTTTATTATGAGAAGTACCGATTTTTTCCACCGTTTGTTTAAGATATATTTCTTTTAAAGAAGGATATGGAAAAAACGAACAGTATTCAATCTCAACGTCCATTAAACAAATATACAAAATAAGAGCAGAGCAAACACGGACCTCCGAAACATCAGAGGTGGGATCAGGTGCCATGGAGGAGTGAGCATCCCCTGCCGACCGGTCACACCCGCCGTGTGCTCGTTGTCATAATCAGGAAATAACGGAAAATATCCGAGGACAATTCAGTGTATAAATAATGGACTAACAATTGGTATGAAAAACGTCAGTCAGCATTTGATTCAATGAAAAATTGTATTTGCTGACAAGGTCATTGTATCGACCATAGAATTTTCGAAATGATGACTTTTAATGAGACTGTAAAAAATGATGCAAAACATTTATTCATAACTTGAAATATAAATCAATGTAATAACCCTCAATTCCGACGTCAAGAATATTTTTTGTGTAAAGTTAGGGAGAATGACAAGAAAGACATTATTAAGATTATTGTTTATTAAAAGCAATTTGAGTCATCCGTTATTCGCATATCATACCCATAAGTTTTTAATGAATCATAAAAAAAAATTAAGAAAATTATGACACTCCATTATGAAAATATGTGAACTCATTTCTACCAAATTTCGATCTTATGCTTCTTTAGGTAAAGCTATAAAATTCTTAAAATAAGCCCACGAATTTTCTGTGCAATCTTTGAAATATTAATGTTTAAAATTCTAAATAAAACCCCTTACATTTTGGAAAAAAAAATGAAAATAGTTATAACTTCCTGCATTGGTGACACGGTGTCTTATAGGTAGGAAATAAAATCATTGAAGTGACAGTTATAGAGTGATATTGAAAATAAAATATGTTTCAAAGAGGAATCCTGAAACAGACACAGGTTTGTTCGGGAATTAAAAAAAGTGCTCATCGAGGGATTGTAGGTTATTGTTTTATAAACAAAAAAAATGAAGAAATAGGAAATTACGACTGATTACATTCTTGAAAAAAACAAGCTGTTTATATTTTTTTCATTACTTAAAGCAGAATTTTTTTAAAAGTGAATGATTCTTTTAAACTTGAAAGGCAAAGGACATTTTTTACACAATTTTTTTAAATTTTTTTTTTATTATTTTTTTGCTTTAAGAAATAATTCATTGTCATGATATCTTTTGTAAATATTATATATCTGTCACGCAACTCTTATTTTTAGCTCAAACTTGTAAACAACATTCAACTGGAGCATGCAAAGGTGAGAAAAATGTTCTAAAAACTTTTTTAAAAAGATTAAATTAAATTTTTTGGTCTTCTTACATTCATTCGTGGGTAATTAATTGTCAAAATTGATAAGTCAGGTTTAAAGTTTAGAATTTATTGTAAGTCCAAAAATATGAAATTCACAAACATAATTTTAGAACAAATTTTGTAGATAGAACAAACTGAATTTAACAAAGGAAATTCCTAAATTTCACAAACTGAGTTTTATAAAGAAGTTTCCTAAAAAGTAAAACAAACTGAATTTAACAAAGAATGGTCCAAAACTGACTCACTCACAAACTCACTCACTTCTAATCTTTGACAACTCCGCCCACTTTCGTACTGACCAGCCAATTAAATTAAGGATAGAAAATTGCAAGAACAGGGGGAATTCGTATGACATTAATTTACAACACTGAAATTAGGTAGAGCTAAGCATAACAAATTCAAAGAACACGATCCTAAGATCTAACCATAAAGTTGATAACAAGTATGAGTAAATGACATTGAT
This sequence comes from Saccostrea glomerata, assembly GCA_003671525.1. Lineage (NCBI taxonomy): Eukaryota > Metazoa > Mollusca > Bivalvia > Ostreida > Ostreidae > Saccostrea > Saccostrea glomerata. The sequence continues at coordinate 10,915 of PRKT01000703.1, forward strand.
ATCGTGAGACAGGAAAGAGATGTCAAGAATTAGATATTGGTAACATGTGCAAATTGCATTCACTAAACATCAAATGAAAACAATTAACTTTCAACAACAGATGTCAAACAAGTCCGAAAAGTAATAATGAATTATAAAAAATATATTCATAATTAATAATTTGTCATTTAGAAACCCTTATAACCCATAATCATAACACGTGGATAGCTGAGATCATGGTAACTATGGAAACTTATTCAACACATTTCTGCGCACGCGTACAATAGGGAGAAAGAAGTACCAGGCTATTTTGCAATATTTTCGTTTTGGAGCAGACTGAAATTATTTTTACTTTTATTTTCCCCATAAAAATATCATTTTTAGGTTCTGAAACATGAAATTTTCTGAAACTGAATACTTTTAGGAATTGAACAAAATTTACAGAGGTCATGCAAAAATTCTACATTTGTCAATTTTCCTCTTTGTGCGTCACAGTGCCGCTTTAAGTAATACGTTTGCCCGTACTTTTTAATAATGATATACGTAGATTTTATCAAGAAGACCAAATTCTACATTTGTCAATTTTCCTCTTTGTGCGTCACAGTGCCGCTTTAAGTAATACGTTTGTCCGTACTTTTTAATAATGATATACGTAGATTTTATCAAGAAGACCAAAGGCGGTAAAAAATGTTGTTTTTTTTAAATATTTTAGAAGTGATTTTTTTTCTATTTCTAAAAACTGAATCAAGTCTTAATATGATTTTTTCTACTGTATTATTTGTTCAATTTAATATAAATTTAAATTTAAATCCCATATCTAATAGGCATGCAACGTCCACTATAATGAGATTTTGTTGAAACAGATTAAAATTGGAGGAATTCATGCTTCTTGCGAGATGAAGACTTTCAACTTAATCTATACTAAATATGATTCAAAATCTTAGATTCACGATTAGCAGGTTCAGATTGTTTGTTATCCCTCTAGTGATGTATTATGCATTAGACGTTTCATTGAAAAGATAAAAATTGTAAAATCAAACCTTCAACTTTTTATATTTGGAATGAGCTGTCAAAATATGCACTGGTATACATGTATATGTGTACTGTATATCTTTTTTTTTACTTCGAAACATATTCCTTTCAGAGTTGCTTCCTGAATCTTATGATATGGATATTGTTTAACGAATGTCTAAATGATTCTAGAGCTTCCGTGACAAATCCTAAGTATTTCTGAGGTGACCAGGCACACAATTCCCGTCTTCACACACTAGTAGAGTCTTAAGATCATGTATAGTTTGGTGTGGCCTGACTGTCACCAAGTCTGTTGTGATTCAACATTATCAGCATGTGTAACATCACCAGAGGTGGAATGAACAAAACATATTCAACATTCTCGTTACTGGTCTTCTATTCAAGAATGAGTTCATCAATGTATATGTACTGATAGTGAAAAGTAATATAATTCTGTAGAGCATTACTAATTTTTCGACCTAAAGACATACATATACATGTATCTACCGTGAAACGTATGTACATATCAACATTTACATGATTATAGTACATATGGTATGGTAGTGTCATTTTGTCCTGTGCTTTTTGTAATGACTTGAGTGAATAATCAGATCTACATGTTCTGTTAAGATGCATTGCAAGATAAAAAATGTCTGACGCACAACCTACAGTACAGGTCCATTTTAGCAAAAAAAAAATACGTTATTGATTCTGTAAAAAAAAAACTTATTGTGATCTTTATTTGGATTTAAACAACTCTGTATCAACATGGCAGTGGTTTGTAATATCTCTGATGTTATACACTGCATTGTGACTTCCAGGAAAGGGGTCAATGTTTTACTTATCTCTTTCTCAATTTTCTTCAGAAGAGCTGCAAATCTGCAAGACAATTGATTACTTGTATAGTGTTTAACGTCCCTCTTAAGAATATTTCACTGATATGGAGACGTCACCATTGCCGGTGAAGGGCTGCGAACTTAAGCTTTTGCTCGGCACTCAGGGCCATTGAGCAGGGAGGGATCTTTATCATGCCACACTTGCTGTGACACGGGGCCTCGGTTTATATGGTCTCATCCGAAGGACCAACCCATTTAGTCGCCTTTTTACGACAAGCAAGGGGGTACTGAGGACCTATTCTAACCCGGTTCCCCACAGGGCCTGCAAGACGAGAATTAGGTTGTTTACATGTTCTGAGCTCCTTGAATAACTCAATATCTATTTAAATGCTTGTTATGATAGTTTCGTTGGTAAAAAAAATCTCAGTGTTCTGTTTAAGACGGCTTCAACGAGGAAAGGTTTTTAAGTTTCATCCAGTAGTAGTCAGTGTATACCCATGCAATTCAATTTAAACGACATACTGAACAATATTGCTTGTGAAGACTCCGTTACTTTAAATCGGAACATCCAATGAATACCAAGAATATCAGTAAATTGAAGTATTTCCAAAAACAATGCAAAATATTTTTAAGGGTTAGGGACAAGGACATATTAGTCTGAGTTTTTGTTATAAATATAAACAAAATACAGATGATCCATATTTGCATGGGAATTAGAAAAGGAAGGTAAATTCCAGGTTTGTAGGAATCATTCGTGGCGTGGTTATAAAAAAGCGTAAACTGACCCAAACAAGATTTTACTCGCTAATTTGGCCAAGAATTAGAGTCATTCCTTATATTTTAATTTTAAAATAATTTAACAACTTTATGCATGATGTTATGCATGATTATTTAAATTGCTAAGAAACAGAATTTATTTTTTAAATGTGTCGTCGTCATAAAATGCTTTGTGATCTGTTAAAATGTACGGTACAAGATATTGCAGGAAAATAAAAAAAAAGTTATGCATGCATCGTTATGTATTTAGGCATCGTCACTCCTTAATAAGATATTGACCGTGGTAAAGGAAAAACTTCAAGAGTACTGTGCAACAATATATTCAAGATATGGTGTGAATAAGATGTGGATACTTTGAAATCCCAAAGAACTTTTGGACAATTTGAGATTAAAAGAAATTAACAGATTAAATTTTACGACTTTTAAACTTTATAAAAAACCATTCTCCGGGATAAATTAAAGTCCAGGCTTTTTTATATCATTGACAGCTGCTTTTTAAAATAAAAAAACGGAACTCATAAATTAACATATCTGGTCATTGGTCATTTGCAAAATTTATTAAGGAATGAAGCTGATTTCATTTTTTTAAATATATCATACATGTAACTGGGGGCAGTTTACGTTTATAAACCGCAAAGCGGTTCATAAAAAAGCAAAAACTGCCCCAAGCTATATCGTATAACGTAAGTTGAAATCAGCTTCATTCCTTATAATTTAATTTTTATGTACACAATGAGAATTTTTTTTCCTTCGCAAAAAGGCTTCAAATATCGCAAAATTTCAACTACTGTTAAGGCTACCCGGAGCTTAAAATGCATTTAAAACGTAACACTCTTTTGCAAAGTTGATTTTTAGTTTTATTTTTAAGTTATGTACTTCAGTGCGCCAAATTCATACAGAAGATCCCCAAGGCTATATATAAACATATTTGTTACGATGTCACATGACCTTGTTGATCACGTGACGGTCATTTCTTCTTTATTGAAATGTTTAACATAAATCTCTTCGGAGCAGGTTGTTAGTGCACTGTCTTCATAGAAGTAAAGCGGTTTGTAGGTTTTAGTTTTTATTAAGCAGCAACACTGTTGCGAAGCAATAGAGTAAAATTCTACAACAAAACAACAGCGACATGTAATTTCGATGCATGACACAAATTCACTCGACAGAAAATATTGTTTACACATATAAATTCAATACAACGATATCTTATTAACTTTAAAAATCACAATCAATCTGTAAACTATTTCATAAGATATAAAACAATCATTATTAATTACCATATGGGCCTTATCAGCTAGAAAAGATAGATATTGTACAATGTCGTCTGTAAAACTTGTAAGCATGTGCTTTTTCTAAACTTATTTCCGGTTAGGCTAATTACACAAAACTATAAAGAAAGGGGTTGCACTAAAACCCGCAAAATACAAAAACATAAACAGAACATTCCCCGTCTGATTTACCATGTAAGTAAATCACTAACTTAATAAACATAATCTCAATAAATCTTAGAAAACAGTTTCTCAACTACAGAGCTCTAACATTCTTTGCAAAATATACAAAGTCTACAATCTATTTAGTTAATTCTTAACTAAAAGAACAAGCTCTGAAATTGGTCTGGTGTTTTCAATGTTTTTTCCGTCACGATGAACACGAATAATGACTTTGCGGATCCTCCCGTCATCACTTGGTAGAACCTTCACAATCCTGACTAATGGCCACGATCGTCTCGGAAGATTGTTATCCTTGAGCAAAACGATACTTCCTTCCGTAAGATCAGGTACCACAGATTTCCACTTCCTGCGCGTTTGAAGGGTATGGAGATAATCCTTCTTCCATTTCTGCCAGAACAGTTCCGATAAACACTGCACACGTTTCCACTGTGCTCTGTAGATATCTTTCATGTCCAATTTTGAATCAGACTCGAACTGGGTTTCTGTTTGACTGTCATCTTTGTGTGTCAGTAACAAAGCTGGAGAAAGGATAATGGGGTTTTCTGGGTCTGTGGAAATGATTGTGATTGGTCTAGAGTTTATAATTGCCGACACTTCTGCCAGAAAGGTTACTAAGACTTCATGGGTCAGGTTTTTAGTTGAAGAATCCAAAAGTAGAGCATCTAAGATCCTTCTAGCTGTTTTTATCATACGCCCTTCCCCCCATGTGAGAAGAGTGTGGCGAGTTGAAGATCCAGGTTATCCCTTTTTCTTCCAGGTAAGACTTGGCTGTAATATCTTCAACGTTTACGCAGTTAAGATGAAGTGCGTTGACTGTCCCGATAAAGTTGGTTCCTCTGTCTGAACGAATAATCTTGACATTGCCCCTAATGGCAATGAACCGTTTCAAAGCGTTAATGAAGGAAGAGGTTGACATTTCCTCCAATACCTCTATGTGAACAGCTCGGGTACATAAATACGTTAATAAAGCTGCCAAGCGTTTGTTGCTCACGATTCCGCCCCTAGTTTTCCGGGTAACCACTTGCCAAGATTCGAAAACGTCTACGCCTATGCTTAAAAAGGGGGCTCCCACCGTCAGACGACCCTTGGGTAAATCAGCCATGAGTTGACTTTGCTCTTTCCCACGTAACTTCCTGCAGGTGACACATTGATAGATGAGTGACGATACTTATCGTTTTACATCCTCTGATCCAGTATCCATTTGACCGAACGGCGCCTTCCATTATATATCTCCCCTGATGGAAAACCTTCTCAGGGCATGACAGGACTATGAGTTTGACCACATAAGACCGTCCAGGTTAGATAATGGGATGCAACTCGTTCTGACTAAGGTAAGCGTTTTTCAAACGTCCTCCTACTCTTACAGATCCATCACTGTCTAGGAATGTATTCAGTGTTATTATGTTACTGTTTTTGTTAATCTGACATTTTCTACTCAGGGCATCCAGGTCTTCGGGGTAGAAATTTCTTTGGGTTTCCTTGACACTGAATGTTCCTGCTTCCTTCATGATCTGTGGATTAAGTGTCTTTGGTTCAGGTGAGTGAGTCTTTTCTTTTTTTGCCTTAAATGACCTGATAAACTGTTTCAGACGAGCGATGGCTCTCACTAAGGATATCCAAACTTTGTGAATCTGTTGATCAAAGGTGTTGACTCATTCAACTGTGTCTTCTGTACGACTACTTCTGGTTTTATCTCTTTGTCTTGTTCAGGGTCTAGTAATGGAAACACTGTAGTGTACTGAATATGTTCCTCACTGTTCTGTAAAAACTTTGGTCCATTTAACCACATACTGTCTTGAAGTTTTGATGAGGGAACTGAGCGTGTAGCTAGGTCAGCTGGGTTATGCTTAGTGTTCACGTAACTCCAATCAGATGGGGTTTAGAGACTCCTAATTTGGTCCACTCGATTTGATACGTACGTGTAAAAGCGTCTGGTGGTATTGTTGATGTAGCCTAGAACCACTTGGCTATCTGTGTAGTACTTAACACTGTCTGGCCTAATATCAAGGGATTCTTAAACAGTTTCATAAATTTCAACAGCCATCATAGCTGCGCATAACTCCAGTCTGGGTAGGGAATGTCCCTTCAAGGGAGCTAATTTCGCCTTTCCCAACAAGAATCCAATATTCGCTCTGTTGTCTGAGAAATAGGTATTCAAATAGGCGACAGCTCCAATAGCCTTTTCCGAGGCGTCGGAAAATATGTGAACTTCTGTTTTGGTAGCTTCAGGTAACTGAGAAGTGTAGCTTCTCTGAATCTTAACATCCTTCAATGAGTCTAAGGAACTGGTCCACTCACTCCACTGATTTATGTACTCCTGGGGAAGTTCCTCATCCCAGCCAGTAGTTCCTTGTGAAATATCTCTCTTAGAAGCATTTTTCCTTTGATCTTCACTGGTGCGATGAAACCAATCGGGTCAAATATGCTGTTGATCACTGACAAAATACCTCGTTTTGTAAACGGTTTTGTCTCTAAAGGTATATTGAACATGAAACTGTCAGTTTGTAAGTTCCATGTAAGTCCAAGACTCTGATGAAATGGTAAGTACTCTTCTGTGAAATTGAGATCCTGAATTTCCTTAGAGAGGTCTTGGTTAGGGAAGTGATTCATTAGTTCCAAGCTGTTGGAAGCGATCTTATAAAGTTTCAGATTTCCCTTTTCTGCCAAATCCTTCTGAGTCCTCTTTATCAAATCTGCTGTTTCCTGAACTGTTTGAGTTGACAATAAACCGTCGTCCACGTAAAAGTTTTTCGCTACAAAGTTTTTTACATCACTGCCACTTTCTTCCACTGTCTTTCTGAGTGCATAAGTTGCATTCGCAGGTGAAGTTGTGTTGCCGAACACATGTACCTTCATCTGGTACTCCACTAGGCCCTTGTTCATGTTGTTTTCCTTATACCAAAAGAAGCGTAGATACTTGCGGTGATCTGGTCGAACATAGAATCCGTAAAACATTTGCTGAATGTCAACTGTCACTGCTACTGGTCCTAGACGAAAACGTAAAAGAATTCCAAGAAGATCATTGGTCAGGTTAGGTCCAGTAAGTAACACTTGGTTTAATGATAGGCCTTGACACTGGGCTGATGAGTCGAAGACCACTCGGATTTGTGCTGGCTTTTTCGGATGATATACGCCGAAAATGGGCAGGTACCAGCATTCATCTGAGTTAGATAGTTTGCGTACTTCTTCTGCAAAGCATTCGTCCAGTATATTTGACATAAATGTTAGAAAGTGTTTTCGTTTTGCTTTGTCCTTGATAAGGCTGATTTCAAGAGACTTTTCCCTCTTCATTGCTAGCTCTCTGTTGTTTGGTAGGGGTGGTATGTCTGGTTTAAATGGCAATGGTGCTTCCCAATTTCCCTGTTCGTTCTTCACCATTCCAGGTGCCATGATAGTTTCAAATTGTCGATCTTCAGTTGAATTTCCTGATTCGTTGTCATCCTTTGTTTTAATGAATAAACGACTGTCTGGTTCACAAAACAACGTGTCAAGATTACTTTCTCTAATGTGAAAATTGTTTACACACGGAGGGTGTAGACTAGGTTGTCCATCATGAAGTATGAAAGTTTTGTTCACATTCACTTGGTCACTTTTATGAGCTCTTCCAATACATGTTTCTCCTATGATGACCCATCCAAGGTTAAGTTTTTGTCCATATGGAGAGCTAGAGTTGCCAATGCGCTTGTCCTGCACATGGTGAACACTGATGATATCTCGTCCCAATAACAGAGGTGTCTTTGCAATGTCATTCACTGATGGTATCAGCTCTGCTATATCTTGAAGATGTGAGTAGCATCGGGCCACTTCCGGTGTCGGTATTTCGTTTTTGTTATCTGGAATTTGGTTACATTCGATGAGTGTGGGTAGTTGAAGTATAGCTGTGCCGTCCAAGGACTTGACTGTGTATTCAGATGCTCTTCTGCCTGTAGTTAGCCATGTGCCCGAACAGGAAGATAAGGTGTATTCTACTTGACCCTTGCTCACCGAAAATGTCGAAAATCTCCGATCGTGCCAGCAATATATTGCTCTGATCATCAATAATACAGTACGTTCTCACTGCTTTCTCGGGTTGGTTGTTAGGGTACACTTTAACTTTCACTATCTTTGCACACGATTTTCCAGAAGTTCCATCTTTACAAATCTGAGTACACTTTGACACGACAGGTTGTTGAGTATGAATTTGAGCATTGTCTATAAGTTCTGGTCCTTCCCCGCCATGCTTCCTCCCTCCTTGAGAACCAATGCTATTTGGCTTTGGGTTCCAAGGTGTCTCCTCATGGAGTCCTGTTGGATGACAATTACTTCGACAGATTCCACAGATCACAGTTTTGACTCTGCAGTCTTTGGACATGTGTTTCACGGTACCCCAACATTTATAACAAAGTCCATTCTCCTTCAAGAACTGTTTCCTCTCTGCTAAGGATTTCAATCTGAATGTTCTGCAGTCATTTAGTGAATGGTTCACTCCATGTATGGGACATGACCTCGTATCTTCAGACACACCTTGAGTAATGTCAGTCTTGTTTGTGATCACAATGTTGTGCACGGGTTCCTTGTATCTCACTTTTTGCTGTTCTCGATTAGCGGCTGTGTAAGTCTGTGAAGTTTCATAGTGGAAGCTAGGATCATTCTTGACCTGTGCTAACTCGTGAATAAATTGCACAAAATGGCTGAATGGGGGGAATATAATACCATGAGTCTTTTTGTACCTTACTGCTGTTGTAACCCACTTCTCCGGAAGGTTAGCTGGGAGTTTGTTTATCACTGGGTGTATGCCAGCTGAGGTGTCGAAGTAAGATAACAATGTGCTGTACGTTGGGTTCTCCTTGACAGACTCAATTTCACTCAAAAGATCGGCTAAGTCAAATAGTTTCTTAGGGTCTCTAACACTCATTTTTGGAAATGCTGCTGGCTTGGCCTTAAATTAGGCCTCAACAATTTCTGGACGTCCATATTTGTCATTCAGTCTTTCCCATATTTTCTCGACTTCTCTGCTAGGATTGTGTGCGTTTGCAGCACGAATGCTAACTGCATACCTATAGGATTCAGGTCCCAAATACTGCTGTAACAAGTCTAGTTCTTCAAGAGGAGATACATCAAGTTCTCTGAGAACACTCTGAAATGTAGTCTTCAAACTAACGAATGTTCCAGTAATGTCTAAAAACTTTGACAATCTTAATTTCAAAATGTCTTTCTTCACTAGAAACTTGAGCATCTCAGACATAAACATTTGTTGTGTTCCAGGTGGCACAGAATGCGTATAGGAATGTTGTTGCACAAATGGATGTTGTCGATTGTTCAGTTGTTCATAATTGCTGTGTTGCAGAGGCAATGCTGTTGGTACGTTGTATACACGTTGCATATCACTATGTGTACTAGGTTGCACTGAATGGAAATGCATATCAGGGCGTTCTGGTTTAAAGTAAACAGATGACTGATGGCTGTTGGGTTGAACAAATGATTGTGAAGTTGGATGCCTCGTGTGCGACTGTTGCTCACTGGTAAGCCATGCAGGTTGGATGCCGTCGCTCTGCGCCACTGAAGGTTGAGTGGAAAGTTGTTGCATAGTGAATTCTCTCACTATCCGAGGAACACCTAGTTCTGTGATATTGGAGTACACAGGTTCATGGTGTGCGTTATACGGTAGGGTCACAGGTAGTGTGACAGTTTGTTGCACTGAAGGTTGTTTCATTGTTGTTGATGATGCAGGAACAATTGTTGTCCTAGCATGCACAAGTTGCTCAGAGGACTGTTGCTCAGTCGCTAACAAAGTTTGTTGTTTGGAGGTTTGTTGTTTCGCAGTTTGTTGTTCAGTCCACTGTTGTTCAGAGATTTGTTGATTCACAGTCTGTTGTTGAGATCTTTGTTCAGTGATTGTTTGTTGTTGAGATTGTTGTTGATTGTCAGTTGGTTGTTGAGATGATTGAGAATCAAGTACTCCTTGAGATGAGTAAGGCTGTGTAATGAGTAGTTGTTCTGCACGCTGTGTGATGAATGGCTGTTGTTCTGCGACGTAGCGTTCTTTTCTCTCTTGAGGGTCCTGCTCTTCGTAATTTGATAAAATGTCAAACTTTCTGGAATTTTCCAATTCATCCTCGAATACCTTAAGTTCAGCTTTGGCCACACTCAGATTCATTTCCCCATCTAGTACATCCATGTTAGCTTGAATTTCAGACTGTCGACGTTGAATTTCTGCTTTGACCTTGACTTCATTTTCTACTAATTCAGCTTTTATTTTCTTCAATTCCAACTGTTTCTTCTCATATTCCATCTGAACTCTCGCTGCTTCTGCCTTTGCCTTTCGCTCCATGAATTCTTGCACAGGTAAGTAACTGCCACTCGCACTAGAAGATCTGGATAGTTTATTACTACTACCTGACCTATGAGACTCCGACCTTGTGTCTTCATGCTTAGTTTGAGTGTTTCTTTTTCCGAGAGTTTGTTTGATTTGATTAAGAACATGTTGCACTTTAGAGTCCACAGTTTTTGCAATAACATCATGTGCATTTTTCTCACTGATACTTTCAACTGAATTTTGATGGGTTAAGAAATCCATGAATCAGTTTGACTTGTCCTGATATCTTTTATGTAGACTGAGGATGTTTGTTTGTATAGTGGACAGTTCTTCATGACTCTTATCAATGGAAATTTGGTTGCTTTCATAATCAATGTTTCTCTATATAGTATAGAGGTGTGAAGTTTGTTTTTCTACTGATTTTTCTGTATATTTCCGTACCTGTGCTTGTCATTGTTCTGATTCGCTTGTCGTTCGGATTTTGTTGGTCGTCCGCTTGCCCATTCATTGTTCGGTTGTTGCAATCAGAGTAAAATTCTACAAGGAAATAACTGCTACATGTAATTTCGATATATGACACAAATTTACTCGACAGAAAATATTGTTTACACTTATAAAACTTATAAATTCAATACAACTGTAACGGGAACCAGTGTAATCAAGGGACTAAAAATAAAACAAACCTTTCCCAAAGCACAAGTCCTAACTTTGATGTAATAATTTAATTCAATATAATCTATTGATAATAGAACTTGGAATTGAAATAAACCCATGTGAGTAGTAAATGCAGTTTTAGGTTTGTCTTCCTCTTCCATCTCACATTGCCAATAACCAGAGACAAGATCTAAAGTACTGAACCATGAGGCACGTGCTAATGCATCTAATGACTCGTCTATTCTAGGTAAAGGATAAGCATCCTTTTTAGTGACTTTGTTCAATTGCCTATAATCAACACAAAATCTCTATGTCTTATCTTTCTTTTCTACTAATAAAAAGGGGGCAGACCATGGACTTTCACTAGGCTCTATGACGTTGTTATCTAACATTTTCTGAATTTCTTTTTCTACTATGTCTCTCTGTGCAAATGGTAACCTACGAGGTTGTATCTTTATAGGTTTGTGATCTTCTGTATCTATCTTATGCTTGACTAATTTAGTTCTACCGAATTTTCCATCCGGACCAACAAATATGACCTTATAGGAAACTAGCAAGTCGAACAAAGTTGATTTTTGTTCTTGTGTCAAGCATTTGGAAGATCTATCAAACAAAGATTGTAAATGTTCTGGTAATCTATCTCACTATTGGTATTTGACTGTACAATATTTACAGGTTGTAAGGAAGCTACAGTGGTGTGCTTGTCAAATTGTATTGGCCTATCTGAGATATTTGGTACCGAAAATTGTATATTTTCTGGATTAACCAAGGTTCTGGCAACTAATAAACCTTTCTTTTGTAGAAACTGAAATGGTTCAACAAGATTATTTACAGATGTGTCCTTGACACCTACAGCATAACCTGGTACAATGGTTTCACTATCAGGTGGAATGACTACTTTCTTAGACAACTTGACCCTAGTACATACAGGAGTGTAATCTCTTTCTAACTGAACATGTTGCTGATCGGCAAACATCAGTAAGCCTTGTGCAACCTGAATTGTCACATTATGTTGCTCGAGAAAATCCATTCCCAAAATACCCTTGAGGTCATCTACCTCTGCAACAATAAACTCATGACAAAGTTACCATTCCCAAGGAAGGTCAACTGTGCCTAAAATGTTCAATTTACCACCATCTGCTGTAGTAAGATTTAAATCTGTTTCTACCAAAGTTGGCCTATTTTTCAAAGTCATAAAAACATCTTTGGATAAAATACTAGCCACTGAACCCGTATCAACTAAAAACTTATGTACAACATTCTCTATAGAACAACTGGCCAATAAACAAGATTTTCCCAGAATATTGATCTTAATATTCTTGCCCTCTTTTCCATTACAACTCTGGGTCACACTAAGGGCATCTAGAGCAACCCCTAAATGTTTTCCTAATTTGTCTGTTTGTCTGTCTTTGCAGGTGCAGAAAATTTTGAACCTTTGTGGGGACAATCTTTAGATATATGCCCTAATTTGTGACAGTTATAGCACTCTATATATGACATTTTCCCTGAATGTCTCTTTCCCCCTCTGTTTGTTCTATTGATTGATTTGGACAGTTTCTCTACACAAGATTCTAATGTCTTAAACAGTTCACTCAAACTTCTCGACTCAAGTGGAGAGTCTTGTTTATCTTTTCTTTGTATGGAATTGTTTGTTGAAGACCACTGTCTGACTAAGAGTGCACCAAATTTACACCCTCTATCTTCACTGGTTTTGACATACTCAACTGAGAACCCTTAACAGCCTCGAACTCAATTGCTAATGATATAGCTGCTTCTAATGACTGAGGATGATGAAAAATGACATGGTCATGAATGGCAGAATTACCTATACCATGGATAAACTGTTCAAGGACATTGATCTCCCTATCCTTATATGTCATGTCAGGAAATGCCAAGCACCCTAGCCTTCTTAAAGAATAACCAAAGTCAGAAGGACTTTCACCAGACTTTCTTCTACGTGACCTAAACTCACACCTATGAGCAATAACTAACTCTTGTGGATTGAACCTTTTAGTCAAAATAGATTTAAGCAAATCATAATCAGACCTCTGTTCAACTGTAAGATCACCTAACAACTTCTGAGCCTCTCTTCTTAAACACATAACTAACTGTTGTCACTGCTCATGATATCACCACTTATTCCAGGAGGAAACTTGTTCAAAATGCACAATAAAGTCTTTCCACTCTACTCATCTACCATCAAATTTATCAGGTTCCTTTTCTTTTCTGACAGGATTGCTATGATCTGACCTATTGACACTAGATGTATCTACTGATACAAATCTATTTTTCCTTGATGAAGGAAGAGAGTTTTTTGTGCCTAACTGTGTAGGTGTTGACCTAGCTGTTTGAGTTGTGCCTGTTGGAGTAGATGTATCTGTTGTAGTCTTGTATGCATCTAACTGTGACCTATGCAGTGCTATGGACAACTCTAATTCCTGTATTTGATGACCGTCAAGCGAAAACCAGGCTTAAGTGCATTGTGACGTTATCGAGAAATCAAGCGGTAAAGTCGACGTCATATTTTAACGTCATGATAAATTATTTTCTGCAACGCTGTCATGTTTGAGAGTGAATGATTTCCTTCACAGACCATGGAACTGTCCGTAAGTATTATTTTTTTAAGTCTACGTACATGTACAGAGAATCATTATTTGATTTTGTGTAATTTCATCCGTTGACACGTTTTTCATCGATATAAAACATCTAAGTTCACACAATACACATGTAAAATTTACGCCAATCATCGTAGTAACTTGTGACATGTCAGCTATAGCACTCTTTAATTTACAACTGTTGTTCAGCATCCCCATTTTTACAGCGTTTAAACACATTACTTTATGTAAATATGAACAATATTCGTTTATGAAAATGTTTGTTTGAATAAAAAAAACTTGTCTTTTTGGTTTTTTTTTTTTGTGATGTGCTGCCATGTTTATGAAAATTACACGCTGAATATCCTGAAGCATAGATACTATTCTAAAAAGAAAATGTTTACATATTGCCTAGCTACACGGTACGTTCAGTAGTAGCTATATCAAGCATCATTAGTTCGCGTTGTGTAAATAAAGTAAATTATTTGAGAAGGAAATATACGTGTGTCATTCTTTCGTTTATTAATTTAATATTAGAATTAGCTTTATATTTTTGATTTTGTAGTCGTGCAGATTTTTGCCGTTGTCATTTTGTAAATATCAAAATAATTGTTTATGTGAGCGGACCAAGTAAATTTTCCCGGAAGAGATCAGTGATACCCCTCCCCGAAAAAAGAAAAATATCTCAGAAATTATTCGACAATCACAAGATGTTAAAAAGAAGGAAGAAAAAAGCAACGCCTATGTGAAAAATTATTTTGTTCGTATGTGTTTGAGTGGAAGGACACTTTTTTACACAGGGGCCGGTAACATATTGTATTTGATTTTACATTTAATCATAATATATATACCGGTATACAAAGACTAAGAGTGTGTATTAGTGATGCCTAAAATCAATTGTAATATGTTATCGGCCTCTGTGACTTTTTACTGCATGACGACCAGCTTTTAAAATGTCAGAGAATAGTTTTCCCAGGATGGGGTCCTATGTTATTGAATACAATTTTAGGACCTAGAAAATATCAACACAGAATATTTTCCTACAAGAAATCCCAGTAATCAGAACAAAGATACATGTTCTATTGATGACAACAGCGATGATGGCGAATCAGATGACAATTCAGCAAATTTAGAGGCACGGATCCACATATACGTCGGAGAGCAGATGAATGAAAATCTGTCTGATAACAGCGAAGATGAAGATGACATCAACATTCTAGATAATCCATGCACCGAGGATGTAAAATTGCGCTCTCTGATTGAAAAGGGGTGTGGATGTGCGAAAAACTGTATCTCTACATTTAGTTTTTCGGATATCAGAGAACATGTTATTTCCTTATCCGAGATGACGAGAAATGAAAGAGATTTTTATATCATGGCGAAATTAAAGGTGAAGGCTAGGCGCAGACAGTCAAAAGATGAAGGGCCAACAAGAAAACGTCTTCGTTACCTTTATGAATTCAGAGATGTTGAAGTTTGTCGACAAACATTTCTGATCACCCACAACATTGGCAAATTTACATTAGAATCTCTGATTCGTCATCTGACAACAAACGGGTTGATTTCGAGAACTCATGGAAATAAACACAAGCGTCCGAAAAATGCATACAGTTTTGATGTTTTGAGAGATGCTGCCCAGTTCATTACCAACTATGCTGAGGAGCATGGCCTGCCCCAGCCGGCAGCAGTCAACAGAAATATTGGAGGGCACATACTTCTACCATGCAGTGAAAGCAAACAGTCTCTATATAAAATATACAAGGATATTTGTAGTGATAACAACAAAACAGCAGTGGGGCTTACAACCTTTAAAGGAGTCTGGCAGAGTTGCTGTCCCAATATAAAATTCATGTCCCCCCAGACTAACGTGTGTCCTGTCTGTGAAAAGCATAAAGATGTTATTCAATCAGCGATGACGGAAAACGACAACACTCGACCAATATAGTACACACTTGAACGAAGTTAAAGCAGAACGACAGGTACTACAGTTCCACATAATTGACATTCTTTGAATTACTCATTAAAATATTCCAATATAAATTGTGCAATTTACATGTACATCGTGTATTTAAAAGTTGATATTCTAATATAATCTACATTACAAATTAATGAATAAGATATGTTTTCTCTTTCTATCAAGGCGTCGAAAGCAAATTTAAA
>PRKT01000703.1:36308-57265 GCA_003671525.1 Saccostrea glomerata
CCAAACGTCAAAAACCTGTATCGTGGAGGTGGGGTGGGGGTAGTGGTGACTTCTATTGCCGCAAATTATGTTTAACTTTTCATACCTACTTTACACATTTTCGTGTTTATCAGGGGGGGATCTGCATTTTCCAAGGGGGGTCCATTGTAACTTTTTCCTTGTTTTAGTGTATACATTTTTTAACCTTGTATATTCCAGATCCGTGCATGATTAACGTCAGACTGGTATATAATGAATTAAACATGTATACAATAAATATAAGAGGTTCTGAGTTATAGGTCACAGGGTCTGAGAATTTCATAATCAATTTGATTAATACATGTAAATTATAGAATTATTTTGACTATTTCCTTGGAAAGCCGCCCAATATGTAGGAGCGTGTATTTAGAGGCAAACACCTTAGTGCGGGTATTACTGTCTCATGACAGCATCTAGTTTAAAGATTCGATTCACTTAAAGAAAAATGATATTTTCCGGTATTTTGTAAATTAGACACGTCTACCACCCTGCGAAATTAATGTCAACAAGCGATGGAAAGAATGGTTGGTCGCGTAATTGTAAACAAACACAAAAACTAGATAGCTGTTTTAGTTAAAATATGTATCACATTCAAATTTAAAACAAAGTTAAGCCAACATATTAATCTCAAATATTCGACAATAAGATATTTCCATGAATTGTCGTGTTGTAGAAAGGTTTTAATATATCAATTTTGCTTACGACTGCAGGGTCAATGGTTCACCGCGGAGTGTTGCTTTAGATTTCTCGGCCGCGTGTAATCGACGGATAGATTACGTAATGGTAAACACGCTTAGAATCTGTGTTCAAGGTGAATGTGGGAATCGAGCAGTAAATAATGGTGTATTATTTGACTCTTTTCGAATACTCTGTACGGGAACCAAAAAAACACGTTTAAAACCTAATAAAAAAATACGTGATCAGCGTTTTAAAATATTTATTACTTATGGCATGTTTATTTAAATTATACACATAAAAAGTTCTCCTTCGATAGCAAATTGAGAACGGTGCCGTGTTTACGGATCTACCTTTCTTTCTTACCATACGCAAGACACGAACAAAATAATATTTTTATAGGATAGAAATGATATAAAAGAGCAATTTATAATCGACAACCATTTCAAAATATTTACCCTTTTTGAGTTATAAAGCAAAAACTTTCAAGGCCCCTAGATCCCTAATTTTAGGGGCCAACATCATGTCAATGATATCAAACGAAAGCTCTTGCAATTATGCACAACCTTTATTCAATATGTCTTAATAAAATATTTTAGTTTTCAAGATAAAAGGTAAAATATGTGTAATTTTTCGCTCTTTTATGCGTTCCAATTTTTGACCCCTAAATAGCGCCATTTTGGATAAAGAAATCGCAAAACAAAAAGTGGCATGCACAGCTTCAATCCTTCTGTTATCTAAAATCAGTAGAATTTCTACTCAAGCTTTTGTGGTCTCTGAGCCTTTATCTGGAAATGAAAGCCTATAAATTTTCATTTAAAGGGAAATAACTCAAAAGTGGGAGTACATTTTTTAACTATTAGACGGCATTCTGATAGAGTGTATCGATGTGTATAATGTCTGAAAATTTGAGCAAAATCCGTTGACAAATGAGTGAAATATCAGGCCTCAAAGTTGGCGTCTAGGAAAAGGAAAAAAAAGAATAAGAACTAGAGCAAAGCTCGTTGCAAAGCAACGAGTAGGTCTACCGTCCTGTTTTGTCAGGAAGTAGCTTTAATTTTCAACAAAAATGAGAAATAACGCCTAGAAATGGTTTGAATACTCTAAATTTATGCTAATTAATGCAAAAATAAGCAATTTTTGCTAATTCCGGTTTAAACGGAAGTGACGATGACGGACGGAAAATTAATTTTTATGCTCCAAGAGACAAATGTTACCAAAAAACTTGAAAAGAACGGCAAAAATACCCGTTTTCGACTATTTCCGGTTTGACCGGAAGTGACGACGCTTGACGTATTTTGAAGACTTCCTTAGATTAAGCTTGACATTTTGAACAACTTTGCTCCTTTGATGTATTACAAAATCTGCATACTTTTCGAGATATCAAGTAAAAATTTTTGGCCCCTCTAGATCCCTTATTTTAGGGGTCCTTTTTCCTAGATATCATTTGAAAGATCTTAGAATTCTTCACAATTTTTGTTCTATATGTTTTATCAAATTATTTACAAGAAAAAATATATAATAGAAATAGTGTAAAAAATTTTGAAACGCTCAATATGGCTTTTTTCAGACCATACCGAGTGTTAACGTGCAGTACTTCCGGTGAAAGTTAACAACACAATGCAATTCTACATTTTTTGCTCTATCTTCCAGACAAGGTTTCATCTTCCTGTGATAAGCGATTTCTAAGAAGAGTGACCCTTAAAAATCACAAAATTGCTAAAATTTTCGAACCGGAAGTGACGTCATCAAAATGAAAAATATGCATCAAGTTTTTTTTAATATGTTCTATCAGACCTGAAAGTTTCATAAAAATCTAACGAGCCGTTTTCGAGAAAGTGCGTGCACAAAATCAGGGAGAAAAAAAATAAGAAGAACTAGATTTTATCTCGTTGCGAGCAACGAGTGTGTCTTCCGTCCAATTCTTGATAAGATGAGAAAAGATTTTGATTGAGATTTTCATTCAAAAATAATGATTTACCACAATCTGTAAAATGACATTGAACATTAAAGACTTTAAAAATCGGCTTTTGGCCCCTAACGGCCCCTAATTTTAGAAATCAGCCCTTTTTCTTCATATCATCTTAAAGTTATAAAGATTTTGATCCCTTTTTGTTCAACAACTGTTAAGAAATTCTTTTCGTTTTTTGAGCTATTAGCAAAAGAAATATTTCGGGGCCAACCCTTCAACTCCTTAATGGGGACGTTTAGCAAAAAATGAAAGGTTGCATATGTTCAGAACATTATTTTCAACATCTTTTGTTCAATATTGCTTATCAAAATATTTCTGCCTTTCAATGCAGAAACATCTTTTGTTCAATATTGCTTATCAAAATATTTCTGCCTTTCAATAAAATTATAAAGCATCAAAGATTTAGCATTCTGGCGCCTTGTGGCCCCCAATTATGTAACATACGACATAAAAATCATAATATATAATTGTAGATGGTTGAGATAAACATCTTTGCTTCAGAAATATATTACAAAATATAAACCGATAAAGAGTTATCAATTGAAGACTTTTGGCCCCTCTTGGCTCCTAATTTGAGTGCCCAGCCCCCTTTTCAGGATCTCATCTTAAAGCTCTTAAGATTTTGAACATTTTTTGTTCAACAACTATTCAGAAATTCTTTTTCGTTTTTGAGATATTAGCAAAAGAAATATTTATGGACCAACCCTTCAACTCCTTAATGGGGACGTTTAGCGAAAAATGAAAGGTTGCATATTGTTTAGAACATTATTTTGAACATCTTTTGTTCAATATTGCTTATGAAAATATTTATGCCTTTCGAGATATAAAGCATCAAAGATTAAGCATTCTGGCCCCTTGTGGCCCCTAATTATGTAACAAACGACATAAAAATCATAATATATAATTGTAGATGGTTGAGATAAACATCTTAGCTTCAGAAATGTATAATAATATATTAACTGATAAAGAGTTATCGATTGAAGACTTTTGGCCCCTTTTTGCCCCAAATTTGAGTGCCCAGCCCCTTTTTCTGGATTTCGTCTTTACGCTCTTATAATTTTGAACACTTTTTGTTCAACAATTATTCAGAGATTCTTTTTCGTTTTCGAGTTATTTGCAAAAGAAATATTTAGGGGCCAACCCTTCAACTCCTTAACGGGGACGTTTAGCGAAAAATGAAAGGTTGCATATTGTTCAGAACATTATTTTGAACATCTTTTGTTCAATATTACTATATTACTTATCAAAAAATTTCTCACTTTCGAGATATAAAGCGTCAAAGATTAAGTATTCTGGCCCCTTGTGGCCCCTAACGATGTATCATACGACATAAAAATTATAATATATCGTTGTAGATGGTTGAGATTTTTGCTTCAGTAATATATAACAAAATATTGACTGATAAAGAGTTACCGATTAAAGACTGTTGGCCCCTCTTGACCCCTAGTGTGATGAATCAGCACTTTTTTCTTGATATCATTTGAAAGATCTTGTCATTCTCAACAAATATTGTTCAGTATGTTTTCACAAAATATTTATACTTTAAGAAATATAATGCAAAATGTCTCAAAAAATCACTCATAATTCGTGTCCTAGATTTTGACCCCTACCGAGCTTCCATATAAGGCACTTCCGGAAGATTCGAAAGTACAGGTGCAAAACAAAAATTTGTCTTCTATTAGTCCTGAAAATGACAACATTCTCGTTTTTGAGTTTTTGTGTCGACAAAATGGTCACTAAAAACTCGATTAAAGGGCGATAACTTCCGACCGGAAGTGATTTTTTTAAAAAATGAAAAATATGAATAAGGTTTAGTGCATGATACATCGATCCTGAAAAATTTTAAGTCAATCCACCCAAGCATCTCTGAGAAATCGTCTGCACAAAAATGTGTAAAGAAAAAAATAATAATAACTATAGCCGAGCTCGTTGCAAAGCAACGAGTAGGTCTTCCGTCCAGTTTGACCGGAGGTAGCTTTCATTTTTAACAAAATAGAGAAATAATGCATAAAAATGGTTTGAATCCTCTAAAGCTATGTTAAGGTAAGTCACTCCTCAGCTTTTTAGAAAGGTTCACGCAGAGGCTTTTTCTTCAAAACTACTAATCAAAATTCAATTTTTATAACATTTTTATATTCAACAATGTAAATTTTTTCACATTCAATGAAAAAACTGCTCAAAAATCAACAAAGAAGCAAGATTTATGAGGGGCTATTTCTTTAGGTGGAAGGATATTTAGCAGAAAATTTTACAAATCTGCACGTTTATAAAATTTAATGTAATGGATATTTAGCCTCACATACTTTTACTTGGAGAATATTTTCCGTTTTGATATTCCTAAAAATATTTAATATAGGTCTTAATTTATATTTTTTGACTAAGTTTTACACCTTCCCTCAACAAACTTTCCCAAAAATGAAAATATATGAAAGAAGTCACGGTCAAATTTACACCAATTTTAGCCTGAAAATCACATATTTTGACAAATAATTCAAAATTAACATCACTGACCCCACCTTTTTCTTTCATTATTTTATACTACTTGATACTTGTGACTGATCAGCACTCAAGTCTTAAAAAGTTTGATATAAGAAAATTTTATATTGCCGATTAAGTTTTTTAATACCCCAAATATGTTATTTTTTAGTGCAAAAAGGTCAAACAATAATTTACGCGCATTAATTTCCAAGATTTATTTAAAGTCAAATATTATTCAAACTATTTTACGTAAAATAAGATTATATTTATTGCCATGCTTACATCTAATCAAATATAATAAGGGTTTAAGTAATTAACCAAAGAGATGAAATTTAAGTGCAAAAAGGTCAACTTAAATGTACCGTAGATCAGAAGGATGCACACTGACCCCCTATTTTCTTTGCGATTTTGAGTTACATTTTATGAGTACTTATCCAAAATATACTTCTCAAAAAATCCTTGATATAACAAAGTTGAGGAGTGACTTACCTTAATTTGCTACTTCCGGTTTAACTGGAAGTATTGACGACGGACGGAAAATTAATTTTTTTGCTCATAGAGACATATGTTACCCAAAAACTTGACAAGAAAGGCAAAAATGTGCCTTTTTGACTACTTCCGGTTTGACCGAAAGTGACGACGTCGGACGTATTCTGACGTTACAAATAGATTAAGCTTGGCATTTTGAACAACTTTGCTTCTTTGACGTATTGCAAGATCCCAATACTTTTTGAGATATCAATTAAAAAATTTGGCCTCTCTAGATCCCTTATTTTAGAGGTCAACCCTTTTTTCGAGATATCAATTGAAAGATCTAAGAATTCTTCACAACTTTTGTTCAATATGTTTTAATGAAATATTTACAAGTAAAACGATATAATAGAAAAAAGTGTACGAAATTTTGAAACGCTCAATATTGCTTTTTTTTTTTAGACCATACCGAGCGTTAACATTCAGTACCTTCGGTAAAAGTTAACAACACAATGCAAATCTACATTTGTTGCTTTATCTTCCAGACAAGGTTTCATCTTCCTGTGATGAGCAATTTTTAAGAAGAGTGACGAACAAAATGACCCTTAAAAATCACTAAATTGCAAAAATCTTCGAACAGGAAGTGACGTAATCAAAAAGGAAAAAATGCATCAAGCTTTTAATATGTTCTATCAGACCTGAAAGTTTCATAAAAATCTAACGAGCTGTTTTTGAGAAATCGCGTGCACAAAATCTGGGAGAAAAAAAATAATAAGAAAAACAGTGGAAAAGAAACAAACGAATAACAAGAAGGTCTTCCGCTGAAGACGGAAGACCTTAATTAAAGTGAAAAAGAAACAATAGAATAATAGAAGGGTCTTCCACTGGAGACGGAAGACCCTAATTAGAGCCGAGCTCGTTGCAAAGCAACGAGTAGGTCTTCCGTCCTGTTTGACCGGACGCAACTTTGATTTTAAAAAAAAATTGCTAATGTTGTCCAAAAATGGTTGAACCCTTTAAATCTTTGTTTATAATTGCAAAAGTAGGCCATTTTTGCTACTTCTGGTGTAACCGGAAGTGACGACGACAGACGAAAAATTAATTTTTATGCTTCCAGTGACAGATGCTACCCAAAAACTTGTCAAGAAAGGCAAAAATATGCATTTTCTGACTAATTCCGGTTTAACCAGAAGTGACGACGCCGGACGTATTTTGACGACGCTAATGGATTAGGCTTGACATTTTTAACATTTTTGCTTCGTTGATGTATTACAAATTCTCAATACTTTTTGAGATATAAAGGAAAACCTTTCGGCCCCTCTAGACCCTTAATTTAAGGGGCAAGCCCTTTTCTTGAGATATCGTTTGAAAGATCTTGGGATTCGACAATTCTTTTGTTCTATATGTTTTAACAAAATATTTCCAGGTAAAAAGATATCGTAGAAAAGGAGTAAACAATTTTGAAATTCATGAAAGTATTTGTTTCGGGCCATAGCAAGCGCCGACGTGCGGCACATCCGATAAATCTACAGGCATAGGTCTATCATACCTGAAAGTATCATGTGTCTATTACTAGCCGTTTAGGAGAAATCGTGCGGACAAAACAACCCTCAAAAAACCATTTAAGTGACGATAAATCCGGACCGGAAATGACGTCATCAAAACAGAAAAAAAAACGCATAAGGTTCAAGTGATGTTACATAAGTCCTGAAAGTTTCAGGGAAATCCATTGAGCCGTTTTTTAGAAATCGCGTGCACAAAATCGGTAAGAAAAAAACAATAATAAGTAGAGCAAAGCACGTTGCTAAGCAACGAGTAGGTCTTCCGTCCTGTTTGACCAGAAGTAGCTTTCATTTTTATCAAAAATGAGAAATAACGCACCAAAATGGTTTGAATCCTCTAAAACTATGTTAATAGATGCAAAAATAATCAATTTTTTGGTACTTCCGTTTTGACCGGAAGTGACGACGACGGACGGAAAATTAATTTTTATGCTCCCAGAGTCATATGTTACTAAACAACTTGTCAAGAACGGCAAAAATACGCATTTTCCTACTACTTCCGGTTTGGCCGGAAATGACAACGCCGGATGTTTTTTGATGACCCAATAGATTAATCTTGACATTTTGAACAACATTGCTTCTTTGACGTATTACAAATTCTAAATACGTTTTGAGATATAAGGAAAAAAACTTCTGAAAGTTTCATGAAAATCCATCGAGCCTTTTTTTTTGAGAAATCACGTGCACAAAATCGGTAAGAAAAAACACAATAATAAAAGTGAAAAAGAAACCTAAGAATAACAGTAAGGTCTTCCGCTGAAGACGGAAGACCTTAAAACAGTGGAAAAGAAACAAACGAATAACAAGAAGGTCTTCCGCTGAAGACGGAAGACCTTAATAATCTTAATCATCAGAAATAGTATGAGTAGAAGGTCTTTCGTTGGAAACGGAAGACCTTTATAATCTTAATCATCAGAATCAGTTGAAGGTCTTCCGTTGGAAACGGAAGACCTTAAAAATATATGGACTATGACGATTGCATTTGATATAAAGTGATAAAACATACAACCGTTCACGGTAGCTCATTCGGTAGATCGCTCGGTCCGTGATCGGGAGGTCGTGAGTTCGCATCTCGGCCGCGACTGACCTAGTCGTTAAAATTGGTAGCAACTGTTTTCCTTTGCTATGCGCTTGGCACTTTGAAGTGAAAGTTGTGGGTCTTTCGGATGAGACCTTAAAAACCGAGGCCCCGTGTCAGCGGCAGGCGTTGGCACAATAAAGATCCCTCATGGACAAATGGCCCTGAATGCCGAGTAAAGGTCAAAATTTGAAGCCTTCACCGGCATACGGTGACGTCTCCATATGAGTGAAAAATTCTCTAGAGGGACGTTAAATACAATCAGAGACGTCATTTCTTTCTCTCTCTCTCCCTTCTCTCTCTCTCTCTCTCTCTCTCTCTCTCTCTCTCTCTCTCTCTCTCTCTCTCTCTCTCTCTCTCTCTCTCTCTCTCTCTCTCTCTCTCTTTAAATAAAAGTTACTTCCGATCCAATAGGATGAAAGACCTACTCATGGCTTTGCAACAACCTTTGCTTTAGTTAAATATATATTTCTAAAATTATATCTTAAAAATCATCTAAAGCCGTTAACCTTCCGACAAATAATCCAAAATGCTTTCATGATATTAATATAAACCTCCGTCGTTTACTTTTTTTTAGCAACCGACTTCATTAAAACTCAAATCCAAGTTTAGAAGTGTAAGAATAAAATCACGTGTATGTGATTGAAAGGGTAACAAAACATGTCTGCATCACAAATTAATTTTATTATGTTAAATACGTTGACAGTGAAAAAGAAAATCTTTATAACCTGATGTTAAATGCTGCATATAATTACAAACATGATATTGACCACTAAATTTCTTAAATATTTATTCAAAATTGCCTTTTGATCTCCCTGAAATATTTGTAATATTTAAAGGAATAGAGAGGGGGAACAAAAAATTTCCTTTCATATTCTTCAAATTACTCATCTATACAATCAAACAACAGTATTTCCGAATCTTTGAAACATGACACCAGTTTACATGTAAACGTGTTATTTGCATGAAAATAATAAGTTTAACAATCGAACAGTAAAATGAAATAATTGTATACAGAAATTTACGAGCAAGAAGAAATACAATTAAAAAATAAGAATGAATCATAGTGAGTAGACGAACAGTAATGAAGATAAAGAAATATAATAAATAATTTCTTTAACTTTTCAATTACTATTAATATGACCGTCAAAACTGAGGCCACAATGCCCCCTGCGATATCAGTTAAATAAAGGTTTTTCAATATATCAATCTTGTGAAAGTGAATTAATTCTAAACAGTGTTGCTTCCTTAATTTTGCGATATGGATATTGTTGTAGCGAATGTTGGTAAGAAACTAGAGATCCCGGGAAATCTCCACAGATTTGTTGACAGATTCCCAGTATTTGCCACGAAATATCTCTGCGATGAAAAGGTACATAAATCCCGACATCATAGAGAAGCAGATTCTGCAGATCGTGTAGAGATTGTTGCGACCTGTCTGTGTCACCCAGTCTGTGGTGATTCATTATGAACAACATGTGTAACATCACTAGAGGTGGAATGAACAATGCAATCCAACCATTATTATAACTGGTTTTCTGCTCTAGAATAAGTTCATCTATGTATATGTACTGACTGAATAAAGCAATATCTTTCACTAAAGCATTCCTCATTTTACGACACAGAGGCATCCCTGCCGTGTAACGTCTGTACAAATCTACATTTACATTATCACAGTAAATAATGTATGGCTTTGCCATTTTCTCCTGTGCTTTCTGTAAACAACTGAGTGACTGTTCATATCTACATGTTCTGTAAAAATATATTGCAAGATATAGAATATCTGAGGCACAACCTAATATACATGACAATTTTAACAATCGGGACACGTAACTAGCTTTGTAATAAACCTTATTACGATTTTTATGTTGATATACACCACACTGTATTAACATGGCAGTGTTACGTAATATCTCTGATGTCATAAATTGTGCTATAGCCTCCTGGTATGGGGTCAACCTTTTACTAATCTCTATTTCAATTTTCTTCATGAGAGCTGCAAATTCTACAACACTTGAAACTAAGTGGTTTAAATCACGGCATTCCTCATATAAACGAATTTCAAGTTCAGTGTTAGTAATGATACTACTCCTCGTCAGTACAGAATCTCAATGTTCTGTATAAAATGGCCTGACTGAGGAACGGTCTTAACGTTTCACTCCTTAGTAAACTTGGTATACCTTTACAATACAATTCATACATCTTATTAAACAATAATGATTGTATTGATCCAGTTACTTTAAATCGAAACATATTGTTCAGTGGAATAAAAAAGTTTGGGCATTCCCGAGTAAATACCCAATGTATCAATAATTTGAAGCATTTCCAGAAACAAGGCAATAAGTTTTCAGGTGTCCAAGTCAAGGCGTTGTTAGTTTGAATTAACCAAAATACAGCAGTTTTTGTAAAGTATGAACATAAAACTGGCGAATCTTCATTCAAATTAATTACTTCCTTAAGAAATATTTTAAACAGACCATAACATAAAAACTGAGTGTGATTCATTGCATAAACAAGTTTTTGTTCCGCCAAAGAGAATGAAATTCTCCATTCTAGTATACTTTCATCCGTGCTGCCAATAGGAACAACATGGAATCCTGATCTTAAAATATCCGATATAACTACCTCAGACGGCCAACCTTGTCGACGACATCTAAGTATCCATGGTAAAGCTAATGCCGGCCAGTGATGGGATCGGAAACAGAATGCATTATCTGATTCTATATTTCCCATGCAATACGTAGAACAAGGACCATGAGAAGTAGAAGAAGTGGCGAAGTTCTCTGTTTGTAGTAACCGTGTTTTTCACGGAATAACGTACTGGATATATTAATTTTGTTATCAATCTCTACACAGGATGATATGACTCTTATATCATTTGATTGACTCATCAGGTTAAGTTTTGTAAATCCCGGTGGTAAATCATCACACTCCATCAGAATCACTGTGTGTTGTGGGATATGATAGAGACTGACCTGAGAGAGATCACATATCACTTTGTGGTTGGGAGGCCATAACATAAAATCAATATCAGAAGTACTCAGTCTGAATCCCTCACGATGACTCCCACTAATCATTCTATCAAATCCCCTCCTGATGTTCACAGGTTTATTCACCACATCCACAGTGTCCATCACTTCTCTTCTGATCCTCACTTCTGTAGGACTCCCTATTGTACGACACAGTCCTACGTACACAGCCTCTGATAGGCGGGGTACATGATCCATTCAGAGGTAAATTCTGAAAATAAGATAGTGTGCATGTAAGTAGAAAAGACGTCTTCGTGATCTTTGTATTGTCATATTTCTCATTCATATATGTACAGTCATTTTACCAGTAACGAAAAGTTTTCTAGTTATGTCTTGCACATAACTGACATCTTTGAAATTTCAATTTTTCTTTGTCGTTGTTTAATTTATACTTCTAAGCTTTTCAAATAGGTGGTACCAAATTTCCAAAATATGAATGGTACAAGTACAGATCTCTCAAAATCAACACCCCCTTCTCCATTTTCCTTCTGTCGAATCGATTTTTCACTATCGAATAAAGTGACCTCTATTGTTGCTGACTTAATAGATTAAATCGGTTGTCATAATTATTGTAGACATATACATGTATATGTACTTCAACAAAGATTCTACATGAAGTATATAAGCATTACTTGTAAATTTAAATAATTTTTTTTCTAATACGAAAAAATAGAGAAAATGTTGCTTTTATGAAAAACGTTTAGTGACATCTTTTTTCAAAATTAAATCAACTATTTTTGACAAATAATTTTCATGGAATATATCTTTGCTTGAAAATTGTTATGATAGTATTTTAACTTTTGTCAGCTTTCTATGTTGTTGTATTCCGTAAAAAAACATTTTTTGTTCATTGGAGAACCGTGACTCGTAACTGAGAAGACAGCACGTGGTTAGTTTGGACGTAAAACTTAATTCAAATGTCAATTAATTGTTTAAATTAATATTCTATTTTGTTATACTCAATATTAATTACATACTCAATCTGGATTAACAACATATCGGGAAAAAATTATTTAAGACGCAATTGTTTATACGCACTTTTTTTTCGGACTTGCACTTCCGCGTGTTAAAATCTTGTCATTGTTTAACATTGTTAGTACTGTGGGAAATAATCATACAGATATTACAAAAGCACAACACAGGGGTAGAATAAATATTTCTTCTGTTGTTCAATACTCAAAGGAACAGACCAGTGAAAATAGTTATATGAATCTGTAAAAGAATTGTTCTCTTGTATAAAAAATGGCTATGCGAGTAATATCCTACAACATACCAGAATGCATGTTTAATAATATTTTCAAATATATGTACAACTATTAAGCACGTTAATCAAATAAGTATAACTGTAAGGAACATACATACCCTGATTGTCACCTACAAGGAGAATCTTCATTTGTGAAAAATCCCCATCTTTACTTTCGGTTTGTAGAATAAATATAGATTTCCCAATTATCTGTACTTTATTTTTATCTTTAAAGGTGACCTTTTTATTAAAAGGACAGATACGGTTTCAATACAGATCATGTCCTTTATATTTCTTAAATATGAGAGTGATGTAAGTAATGAAAGGTACGAGGGTTGTCCCAAAAAGTCGTAGACAATGTTTATAATTTTTTAATCATACAACCAATACTTACCAACTTTTACAAAAACATAATATAGTCAATGTTCTTTAAAATTGTGAATTTTTAAATACATACATGTATCTTTCATATTAATAATATTAAGACGATTTATATGAAGGCCAATAAGGCGTGTCGGAGCACGGACAAAATTCGGAATAATTTACGCATATACCTATCACATTTGCTTTCATTTCTTTAGTACTTTGTAATACATTGAAATCAAATTTAAATCACTGAAACCAGAATAAAAATCTTAATATTATGTCAATTTTTCATATAAATATCATTAAAAACAGACGATTTGTGTCATGATTTTCATAGTATTGTTGAAATTGAGTTTAAAGAAAATGACGTCGTCAAACGTGTAGTCGGCACACGGAGTCGTAATAAAATGTGTTGGATATGGTTAATATATCTGGGAGACGGAAAAAAATACAGAAGTGACATTACACACCAGATGGTAATAGAAAAGTTATTTTTGAATTGCACGATATACAATGAGAGGTTTTCTTTAATTTGTAGTGAAAATTATGAGTTAATTACGGCATGTAGGAAGTAGAGTACTGTTTGAAAAACGCAGACAATTTGGAAACATCTGGACCTCGATTGAACGACGTCAAACAATTTGTTTTCTATGCTGCCTATAATGTAAGAAAATTTTTCGACTAAATTTTGACTGAAATTTGAATCTGCTTTGAAAAAAAGTAATAAAAAAAAACCAAATAGAAAGTAATAAATTTGAATATGTCCGTTAATCATGAGTGGTCTTTCACTTTAAAATAAATATTGAATGTTAATACCTGTTACTGAAGCAGACAAAGAGATCATGACGTTATAAGAGACGTTATTTACGCTTGCGTTCGTGCGCCGGTGTGCACTTATATTCTTTCTTTATTTTTTCATAATTTTCTTGTAAGATGTGATATCATCATAAAACTTGAAGTGCATGCTCATTAAATGTTTCTCTTTGCTATGACAAGGAAAGAAATTTAATAAAGCCAAGGGAAACAAAACTGATTTACCTGTCTATGACTTTTTGGGTCAACCCTCGTATACTAATCCTTCTGGCTTTATTGAAATTCTATGCACATGGTGCATTAAAAGGATACAAATCGTTTTCTCAATGAGACCACCTCTTTACTATTTGTGACGTCCTGAAGAAGACATCCAAGTTCAGTAAAATTTTCTTTTGGAAAACATACAGCGTTAATTCAGTGTATATATAGATGATGGATTAACAAATTCTATGAAAAATGTCAGTCATAAGTAGGATTGCCACTTGTAGAATTAAAT
Source organism: Saccostrea glomerata (assembly GCA_003671525.1). Classification (NCBI taxonomy): domain Eukaryota; kingdom Metazoa; phylum Mollusca; class Bivalvia; order Ostreida; family Ostreidae; genus Saccostrea; species Saccostrea glomerata. The sequence goes on from PRKT01000703.1 coordinate 50,510, forward strand.
CAAAGTTCTTATAAAATATAATTTATATAGTGATCCTTAGAAAGGAAGAACTAACGTGTTACCAGCTTTGTCGGCAGAGACCAGTACGTAAGAATCATGTTATCTACTCATGGTTTATTGAACACAGAAAGATTATCATAGATGGCTTTCATATTGTTCCTCAATCTTGTAAAACGTGACTCTAACAAGGATCCGATACGCTTACATGTAATCCATTGCTACAAGCTTAAGGTGTCAAGGTCTTAATTTTCATTTCTGGTCCATCGTCGTGCGTAATTTTTAACAGAATCCATTATATTTATGAAATTCTGACGCCAGTTGAAGGATCAGAGTTCCCTATATTTAAGACCCTTTAAAATAAGTGACCTAAGGTCCTCATTAATCATAATATGATTTAGATCAACATGCTCATTCCTTTGCTGCATACAAAACATGAATGAAATTTGGGAAGAAAAAAGTAAGTGTATTCTGTGATCTTCACAACAAAATAAAATTTAATTTTTAACTCGACTCCAATAGTCATTCATTTAGTGAAACCTCTTTATAGTGAAATTTACACAATTAGAGATGATGCATATAGAATATCAAAAAATCACCTTGCTGAAAGATTAAAAAAAGTATGGTCGATTTGTAAGTTATTATAGACACTTTTTTAGAATTACATTTTTGAGGGTGAATGGGGATGATTTATGAAATTTTCTCCTACTATATTTCTAAGGAAATTATCGCTTTTAATGACTGACAAATGTATATGGATGTTAAATTTCATGCAAAAATAAGTTTTGTAGCATGGGAAAAGCTTAGATTAAATGAATTTTCCTTCACTAAATTCATCTTTTTAATCGCCATCTACGCTCATTTCGCTATATGTTCGTACATTTTCTCAAAGTGAAAATTTTTGTTGAGAGACAATGAATAAAGTTGCTTTACCACTGAACATGAATGTGTTTGCTTGTCTGGATTTATACAACTATATTCTATGTGAGCAGGAGTAAGATACACGTATGCCAATTATATTGTTTTCAACGATGGATATGCCTCGTTGTTTTATTCATATTTCCAGAGATTGGTGGTATCTCAGGGTTTGGTTTTTGATTCCTTGATTTATGAAAGAATTGATAAAAATAATTAAAAACAAATATGGCATTTCAGGTTTTTCATTAAAAAATAAAGTTAAATATTCAATCCTTCCAACAGGAGAAAGAATAAAATCCTCTCTAAAAGATATATTGTTATCTGTAAAAAAAAAAAAAAAAGAAGAAGAGATCATCTGTTATGATATACACAGAGACGTGACGTGAAGGAGATCGACGTCCTCCGTCAGCTCAAAAACTAGGAAACCCTTATCCGGGTAGCCGTGGTCTATGACGTCAGATCAGTTGTCGATGACGTAACTTCTGTAAAGAGAAGCTTAAAGGCTACAGAGACGACGGTGGACATTTTCTGCAGGTTAAAGATACGTTAAAAAGAGACGTCGCTACGCTTAGACAAGACGGCTCTTTATGGCAGAAGATAGGAAAAAGACAGACCGATACTTTAAATGAAAACAACACGTACATTTCAGCAGAACGTAGAAGCTATAAAAAGAGTGATAGATTTTCTTAAACGTCACAGGTCTTTATAGACCACAGTGGAGGAATTGAAAAGAGAGCTTAACACTCAAAAGCGGAAGCACAGGAAAAGTTTGGAAAATTGTCAAAATAGGTTACAGGAATTTGTTCAAAAGTTCAAAAAATTATAATTGAAAACATAACGGATTTCCATCAGTATCTTACACAGACGGAAGAGAAAATCATGGAAAAAGGTACTTGAACTATCTCTTTCACTTTTTGGTTTCCGTTCTCTCTCTCTCTCTCTATCTCTCCTTCACTTTTCTGTCTCTCGTCTCTCTCTTCTATCTTTCTCTCCTTCTCTATCTGTTTGTCTATCCCAGTAATGTCAGTGTTACTTTGGGAATGACTCTAATTTTTAAACCAAATTATTCGATGATAAACTGGTTTGGGTCAGTTTACGCTTTATAATCTGCTTATCCAGGTTTTCATCCAATAGTCTGGCCAAGAATAAAAGTAAATCCTTATAATTTAATTTTTAAATAATTGAACAACTGTGGGTAGAAAACTGTGATGCTTTTTATGAGTTCAAATTTGCCACTCAATAATACACGCCTGGCAACGGAAGTGATTTAAAACAAGGGGACGTAATAACTGATACACAGATCTAGCAGCCATGATGTTTGTTTATATGCGGTTAGATCAAGCTACTGTTTGAAAAGAAAGGCACATTTATTAAATCTGTTTATTTTTTTTTATGAATCCCATAGACTGGAATTGAGACGATTGCATAGATACAGATGATTCAGCTGGTTGTGAAGGGGGTGTTCCTATACCAAACCAGGTTATCAAGAAATGGTTTGCGTTCTTTTTTGGAAATCAACCAATGAGAGACTAGAATATAAAGAAAATTAAATTATTATACTATATCTTTTGTAATTTCTTAAACTTTTTAAAATTGATATTTAATCTTTATTCTATAAACAAACTGACACAGAGTTCACATGTGATATTTTTGCAGCCTAGCTTAGATGATACTTATAACATTCTGATATTCAATATTATTCATTTCAAAGCGGAATTGCAAGTGCACAGTATCATGCATGTACAAGAAAAACTGAAATAGATGTTGAAGAAAAAAAGTATATATTCATATAAAAAAAAAATAAAGAAAATCATTAGGCGATGAAAAAAGATATGTTTGGTTGCCTTCTCGGGGCCAACTGGTAAAAAATCTTATTTTTGCCAACAAGAAGCAAACACTTCTATATGTCCTCTGAAGAATTAAAAATTAACATGGAAATTATTAATTTTTAAATAAAAAGTACGTAACTACGGACCCAATATTTTCAGACCTTGTCGGGTGATAGCAATCAGACATTTTGTTGAATTTTACCTTACTAAAGAATTTGTTAGTAATTTACCTAAAACAACATGCTTACTGAATGACTTTTAAATAAAAAAAAAGTTTTAGAAATATTGTTCAAGTATAAGGTAACTCACAAACATTTCTCTACTTTTGATAATAGATCCATAGAATAAATATCTAGGCAATCCAGAAACGGGGGAGCGGATCCGAGAGAAAGTGAGTGGAGTATAAGAGTGACTTCGGTTTCCTTAAAGAATTATTTATATCTGATGTTATTCTAAGGGAATTCATCTTATTATTAACAGTCTTATATCTGATGGTATTGTAAGGGATTAGAATTCATCTGATTATTAACACTCTTATTTCCGTATATAATTTACAATTGTATATTTTGTTGTTACGGTATACATGTATGTAAAAGATATTATAATATAAATTGTCTTTAATGACCGACCAGTGTTTCATTAGGGAGTTAAAACTACTAGCATTTCTTCTGCGTCAAATTATTAATCAAAGGTATATAAGATCTGCAATATGTGAGACATAGATTTTGGAAGTTCATAGCTAGAAGTTTTCATTTAGAGTCGTAACAGTAATATCAAACAACATCGTAAGGATAATACTATGAATATGCTGGGTAACAGTCACACATACATGTACTAAAGGAAATATAATTGACCTGTTAAGTGATTAATGTGTTCTGTTTAGAGCAAAATTGTCGAAAAACATATATTCCAATCTCCAAAAATCCCATTTATTGCGCTTCAGCAAAAACACAGAAAATACCGAATCAGCCATGTTGCTTATTCAATAATGAATTGATATTGTTTTACATATTCAGTCATAATTACGTATCATTGGGTATCATTTAAAGGATTGAAGGGGATGGATATTACGAACTGTTCCAAAGAACTCCTGATATGCCATTATTTGTCGAAAACTACTCTCTTGCATTAAAAATGAATTACAACTTTGGGGGAATATGACCTGCAACATTACAGGTGTATATTACAAACCTCGTTATGGATTTAAAAGTTATCCAAGTATATACCATTTATAGTGCTGACGTCATTATTATTATTAAATTGTTCTATTGTGCTACCATGTTAACTTCTGATATTTTATTTATACGCAGAAACTTAGTATTTTGTTGTAGTTCTTACTAATTATGTGCTTATCTTATTGTACACATGATTTCTTTAAATTAGACATCGAAAAAAATGTAACCATAAACAACAGTATTTAAAAATCTACCAAAAACAGTATGTCACCTATGGTGGTATATTTCTGCCCCTTGTGTGCAAGTTATTTTTCTATCAAATGTGTCGACATGCAAGATAAATATGTTGACATGCAACATAGTTATGTCAACATGCAACATAAATATATTGACATGCATAACATAGTTATGTCAACATGCAACATAAATATATTGACATGCTAGAAAATTGCAATCAAATAAGCATTATGAAAAAATCTTCAAAAATCTTAAATATCGCCCACATGTGAAATCCAACATGCTAAATGCTACTTATTTATGTTAACATACAAGATATAATATGTTGACATGCAACTTATTTATGTTGTCCTGCAACTTATTTATGTCGACATGCAACTAATTTATGTCGACATGCAACTTGGTTATGTTGACATGTGAGATAAATTTGTTGACATGCATGTTGACATAGATATGTGGCATGTTTACATAAATAAGTTGCATGTCAACATATTTCATCTCGCATGTAAACATAACTAACATGCAAGCCAACATAACTATGTCACATGTTTACTTAAATAAGTTGCATGTCGACATAAATAAGTTGCATGTCGACATAAATAAGTTGCATGTCAACATATTTTTGTTTCATGTTGTCATAACTATCTTGCATGTCAACATATTTATCTTGCATGTCAATATATTTGATAAATTTCTTGCACAGAAGGGGCAGAAATACGCCACCATAGTTAAGATATCTTAAAACAATTTAAAATTTTAATGTAAACAAAGAGGTATAACACTTTAAATATTGATAAGTCGATAAAATAAAAGACAATATACAAAGTTACATTATAACACAACAAGTGTAGAGCCATTCACGCTTCCTTAGATATATCCTAGCTTTTATGTGTTCAGCTAGATCACACAAAATCTTTCAATAAAAAAAGTTCTTGTTCTTCAGTTCATACTTTTTCAAATCATTATACAAAGACAGAAAGGCATTTTTGGTAATTTTCTACGCATCTCCCGTATCTTTGAAGTTTGAAAAAAAGTTTTCAACCTGATATTTAATGCTCCATACTATGATAAATGTAGAAATGAAAAACATAAAACATGTCACCCATTTACAAACAATTCAAGATGCAATGGAAAAAAAAAACCAAATGTAATCAGTGTACTGAGACAGTACTGAAAGATGGGGTAAAAAAAAATCATCATGCTAGATTTCACAAATGTGATTTTTTTAACGAGTTTTAATAACAACTTTTATTTTTTTCATTAACATTCTAAAAACAAAACTATGAAAAATATACATTCACATTCACATTTTTCATTAAATTTGATTTGAAGAGAAATTTTAATAATTGCTCAGTCTGGAAACCTTTCTGAACTTCTCCGAGTTTCATCAGGTACGAACTAATAAATTTTCCGGAAGTAAACAATGGATGATGCGTTTAAGTCATGGGAAGAGAGTACCAATTAATTTCCCATAGAACTCTATACAAACCTTTTGCCCTCCAAGTAATTTACTAATTCCCGTTCAAACAAATCACTGGTATTATTTGAAAGTTCGTTCTAAGCACTTATTAAAAACATGAAAAAAATATACCGTTCCGCGGCGTTTATAGGTCAAGTTAACAGTTATTTTGAACTTACAGAGATCGGCAGTAAATGACACCCTGCCAATAATATCAATCCCCACTCCTACAATCTCCCCTGGTATTTCTAGAATTTCTGTAATATTCCCACATTCCATCATTTATTTCAAACATTAATATTTTTACTTTAAAATGAAAATATATACATACCTCAATTCAGCCAATCAGGTAAAGCCTACCCATTTATTACTCTGTTTCATCTTGTTCAACCAGGAAATGATGTCAAAATCTGGGTCTTTGGTGCTCTTTTTCCTACACTTACATCTTTACCTATCCCAGAATTAGTCAATTTTGTAATTTTCAAAGACCTTATACTTACCAATATACATGAATGAAATTTGAGGCCTGTCACTTCAGTGTCTTGGAATCTGTGACCATCTTAATGAGTGTCCCCTCCCTGCTGCAAGTGCTTTTCCAAAGAGTGAAAAACTTTCATTCCTGTGATGAAATCTGGATACAGTTGTCACTGTAATGAACAAAATATTTTTAAAATAACATGATTTTGTTTTTTGATGTTAATAAAATCATATAAAGTCATAATTGTGTCAATTTTTTCATAGGGGTGGAATCTACCAAGAATAAAGAAAAAAGGTCAAAAATTTGATAAATCATACTTTATTAAGCAAAATTAAAAGGTTTTAAAAAGACAGATATAGAAATTTTCTTATGCTTATGAAAAGTTAATTGTTTGAAACTCTGATAACTTATCTAACCCCTCCTGTTGCTTAAGTATATACAAAAACAGTTTCCTCACCCCCCCCCCACCCCCGTGAAAGACCCTTAGAGAAATAGCAGGTGCCCCCTATTATATTTGTTTACAATTAATTCAGACAAGAGAAAATTAATACTTTTGTTAACAAATCAAAGTGCAGTATCTGATAGTCTTATACAGTACAACCATCAGCTGTATTATTGAATTTCATGCTTTTAAAAGGGGAATTCAGATTAATTTGTAAAAAA
>PRKT01000703.1:65289-86312 GCA_003671525.1 Saccostrea glomerata
TGGGGGGGGGGGGGTAAGAAGAAGAATAGGAGAAAAACAGTAGAATCAATATAAGGTCTTCCGTCTGAAACGAAATACCTTAATTAAGATATTTAAGTACAATTTTTTAGAAAAGAAATCATATGAATACTCTATATATTCTCCTTAGGAACTACAATTTATCAAAAATGACGATATTCAAAACTTAAAAAAAAATGTAAACAATACTAAACTGGGTTCTTTTAGAGTAAAGTAAATATTCTGCTACATGAGTGTAAAAGGAAAAGTATCCATAATGAATTTCTAAGGAAGAATATGGATATAACGAACACTATTCAATAAGAAAGTCCATAAATCAATACAAAACAGGATCAGAGCAAACACTGACCTCTGAAACATTAGAGATGGGATCAAGTGCCATGGAGGATTGAGCATCCCTTGTTGACTGTTCAGACCCACCGTGGGCTCCCTGTCTTGATCAAACAATAATGGAGAAATCTGTCGTCAATTTAGCGTATAAATAATAAACAAAAAATTAGCATTGTTATATTCTATGTGGTCATTATCCTGAATTTTGTTCATGATTGGTTCTAATTGTAAGAAGTAGTAATACATATGGCAGAACCCGGCATGGTATGTTGTCATATGTTTTGATAATTATCTCTAAACATCATCCACTGGAAACATAACAAGTATAAAAAACGTACGTAAACTTTTGACTCAATGTATTTGCTGGTCATTGTATCGACTATAGAATTTAAGATATGATGAACTGTAACGAAACTGTTGATATTCTTAATTCATCAATTTACTTGACAAGAATTTACCTCATTTAAACTTATAACACGTAAAATGTAGTCAAAACATAACTTAATGGTGTAGAATGTTTGAAGTTCTGGAGCATGCTCTATGTTTTAAAATTTCTGAAACGAGGGGAATCATTGACAAGCACGCGTACGTAGATGAAACAAGAATGTCAGCGGTCTCGTTTAAAATCATCATTTTGTAAGTTTTATGGTTGATACAATGACCTTGTCTGCAAATACATTTCAGCATTGAATCAAATGCTGATTGACATTTTTTCATATCAATTGTTAGTTCATCATTTATACACTGAATTGACGACGAGTTTTTCCGATATTTCCAGATTATGACAAAGAGCACACGGGGGTGTAACCGGTCGGCAGTGGATGCTCACTCTTCCATGGCACCTGATCCCACCTCTGGTGTTTCGGGGTCCGTGTTTGCTCTGCTCTTGTTTTGTATTGTTTTGTGGACTTTGATATTGAATACTGTTTCTTATCTCTATATCCTTCTACCTATAAGACTTATTTACCTGGTACAGCCATTAGCTGATTATTTTTCTGAAAAGGCATAAGATCTGACTCCCAAAAACGCTTAATTATTCTCTCACTTATGTGTAATGCAGAGAAATACACTTCCACTGATTGATTTTTGCGTTCACAAAAGGGAGAAGATTATAATTACAAAAAAGTCTTAATCTTTGTTAGTTGATTTAATATATTAACAATAACATTTTGAAATTTGGAAATCAGTATTTTAAGTACGCCTGATTCGTTACATTGTAACACAAGTGCATGACAGCACTCGTATAATCATGTTCTCTGTGTTAGAACAGAATCTCATTAGGGTATCATTCGTGAATCAGAATATTTACATGTATGTTTCCACCTTTTTTAGCTGTTTAGATAAAAAAAACACCCTTAACATGATTTAATACCAAAGAGCATTATATACGATATATTTCCTTTAAAATAATTCATTAAAAACTAGGCAATTTATTCACAAATAAGATATGATATGGACATCAACAGACTTGCTTAAATACATATTTTATAAATTCTGTGGTTGATATTATGAAACTGTGAGAAACTCATAAAACCACCTATAGAAATTACAGAGACACAGATATGACTTATATTTTATCACACCCCTTCTGTTATTTAGCATTTTCATATTTTAACACTGCCCTTTCCAAATACAAAAGAGATTGTGTTGAAATTAACAGCTACAATGTTTCTCTCTTTTTTCCTTTTACATATAAACTACTCATCTTCCAACGTTCGTTTAAAGATAAATTTCTTTACAATGATGCAAAATATTTACTCATAACTTTAAATATAAATGAATGCAACAGTTTACATTTTCTAAGTCTTCGTGGAACTTTAAGGTTGCTATGACATTTTTTAGATTATTATTTATTTAGAACTAATTAAGTAATCCAATTTTCTTAGATAATAACTCTGAGTAAGTTTGAAATATTCATGAGATTTATTTTAATGTCAATTGAATCTGATTATATGTAAAATCATTTTTATCTAATATGACTTTAGGTATTAACTTCCCGCTGTGATGACACCGTTTCTAAAAGTAGGAAAATAAGAGCGTTGATATTTCAGTTTTGAAGTGTTGTTGAAAATAAAAATAAAATTCAGAGAAAAAATGTCAAAGACACAGACTTGTTCGGAAATTAAAATGAACATGCTCATCGATGGATTATATATTATGGCTCTGAAAACGAAGGAAAAAAAAGAAATTACGACTGATCTCATTCTAAAAAAAAGCACTAGCTATACGAGTATAAGCTTATCATTAAATATTTTCCGTACTTCAAAGTTGTAAGGAATTATTTCAACTCCCAAAATCTTTGTTTTAAGAAATAATTGTATGTTTTGTAAATATTATTTATCAGAGTGTTTCAAATTTGCTTGTTTCAAGTAATACATGACAAAAAAAAATATGCATGATAATTATTCCTCATGCAGCTTGGAAAAGCTGCCCGTAAAATATCCAAAAGTCCCCTCTGTTTCTAAACTATAATTCAATGAACAAAAATCTCTGTTTCTCATTATAATCACTTGGCAAATACATGTTTTATTACATGTACTGGGGTATTATACAAGAAACGATGAAAACCGTTTTCTTATACATATCTTCGTAAGAAATATTGATTGAGAGAAATAAACGAAGTATGTAGATAATAAAAAATAACCTGGCTCTAAAGGCAACTTAAAAAATACAAAATTGGAAGTGGAACAAACCCTGGCCATTAAAAAAAACGAAAAAGGGATAAAAAAAAAAAAAACCATGGAAGTGTAAGCATCTTCTGATATTTTATTTTTTCCAAAAAGTTTTATAAAATGAAAAAATCAATAGCAAATTAAAGACTGAGGATAAAACACACAAAAGCCCTTTGACAACTTAATACTTAATAATTCTATAATGATTGATTAAATGGAAAATAAAAGAATTTGACGGCATGTTTTATTTTATTTACACAACTTGTATTCAAATTTATTCAACCTTGAATTCAAATTTATTCATATTTATATATAGATTAAAAGAAAACAAAAGGAAGAAAATATTTTTAAATATTTCTGTATGAGATCCCAAATTCGTTTATATTCCCTCGTTTTGAAATGTAAATATATTAGGAAAGTATCGTTTTAATATCCAATATTACATCTAGATACAAGTCCCTTTCATTAGGCTTAACAAGAGAGTAAGGTGTCTCCATAGGAGTCACAAAACATATGTAACCGGTATAGGGTTTTGTTCTCTTTAATTTTGACAATCTCACATTACTAATAGTTTTACTAATAGATTTGGAGCACGCTCACCAAAATATATAAGCATGAGGCAATAAAATACTCAATTATAGACATCACTATTACTGCAATTGATTCCCGATTCAATAAACATCATAACATAATATTATTCAACATAAAAACTGTAGCGTTAATGCATGACTGGATAAGCATTCGGGTATAAATTAAAATAAATCGTTTAAAAATATATAAAAATTGGGGATAAATACAAGACTGAGTTCTTTTCGAGAAAATTAATTTTTCTGCTTTAACAGTAAAAGGAAGGTCTACATAATGAATTTCTTGAATGTTTTGTGCAATAAATCTTTGTCTCACTGATCAGTATAAGAATTTAAAAAAAAGAAGAAATTTCAGATAGAACTCGTCAGTTCACTAAAAACTTCCTGCATCAATACAGTCACACAGAAACGATTCATCTTTGTTTTCTCTAGCATCTTCATATTTTAACCAGTGTTTTTCATAATACAACCTAAATTGTGTTGTTAATTAACAAATGCAATGTTTCTATGCCATTCATATGAGAACTACCGATCTTTCACCGTTTGTTTAAAATATATTTCTTTAAAAATGATGCAAAACATTTATTCATAACTTGAAATATAAAATCAGTGTAATAGCCCTCAATTTCGACGTCAAGAATATTTTTGTGTTCGTGTAACTTTAGAAAGGATGACACGACAGGCATTATTAAGAGTTATTAAACGCAATTTAAGTAATCCGAATTTCGCATATCATACCTGTAACTTTGAAATGAATCATAAAAAATTAAAAAAAATTATGACACTCCATTCTGAAAAAATGTGAAATCATTTCTACCAAATTTCGATCTGATGCTACTTTAGGTAAAACAATAAAATTTTAAAAATAAGCAAACGAATTTTCTGTATAATCTTTCAAATATAAATGCTTAAAATTTTATATAAAATCCTTAACATGTTGGAAAAAATATAAAAAGAGTTATAACTTCCTGCATTGGTGACACGCTGTCTAATAGGTAGGAAATAAAAGCATTGTAGTTACAGTTATAGAATGATATTGAAAATAAAAATATGTTTCAAAGAGGAAACCTGACACAGACACAGGTTTGTTCGGGAATAAAAATAAATATACTCATCGATGGCTTGTAGGTTATTGTTTTGTAGACAAAAAAAAGAAGAAAAAAGGAAATTACGACTGATCACATTCTAGAAAAAAAACAAAATGTTTATATATTTTTTCATTACTTTAAGCAGATTTTATAAAAAAGTGAATGATTCTTTTAAACTTCAAAGGCAAAGGACATTTTGTACACCAATTCTTTTTTTTTTTTTTTTTTTTTTTTTTTGCTTTGAGAAAAAATAATTCATTGTCATGATATGTTTTGTGAATAATATATATCTGTATGTTCCAACGTTGCTCGTTTCAAGTAAAACAAGTAAAGCATGAAAAAAGTATGCCTATTTTTATTCCTCATGTACATTTCTTTCTTTCTCGCATTAGTTTTCCTGTATTTTTAGCAATGCAAATAACTTAATTACTGGTGCTTCCTTGATACATAATAATTTTAATCATCTCGTGATATATAAAAAAAGAAGGTTTGTAATCAGCAAACATATACTTAAGTCAATATTACAGTGTAATATTGAAGGTTGAAATAGTCTGGAGATAAATAAGAGCAGTCAAGCTGATCCTAGTTCATATATTTCTGTTGAAATTATAATTATAATATAAACCATGCTTTGCACACTTCCTAACAAAAATGTACTAATACTTCGTATTGAATATATACCATTGCGATGTTTCAGAAAAAATACAAAATCTTGTCACTTAGACAAATTTCATGTGGCGCGTTCGCGCTTCATGAAAACATATACCCAATTTCAATTCTGCGTGATATGTACATCACCAATTCACATTAAACTTGAAAAAATATACATTTAAAATTATTAGGGATGTCAACGAATATTCGAATATTCGAATATTCATTCGATGAGTTGATATTCGAATATAAATTTGTGATTCGAATATTCGTTTTTAAGTATACAAACATTAAAAAGAGAGAAAAACACGGCAAGTTTTATTAGAAATTGAATCAAGTTTGTACAAAATTTAAAATAAACACTCCTCTTGGATTACCTTAACAGTGTGAAGAGTGTATCTATTAGAGTAATTTATTTATTTGTTCACTTAATTATAATTAGTGATATAATAGTTTCCAGTACTAACAATCAGCCTGTATTGTTGTAGGGACCCAGTTTTACAGTAAACACACAGACTTCTTGTTTATGTAAATATCATTAAAATCATTATCAGGAAATTATAATTAGCAAAGAGTAATCGCTTTTAACATTTCACCCTTAGATAATTGTTCTGCTTGGTATAAATTTGTGGAAGTTATCAATGTAGACTTTAGTAAGACGATCAATTAATCTGGAAAATATTAAAGAATCTTTTGAATTTTCAAAAAATCTATCATTACATTTTGAATGTATGCTATTCTACAACTTTAAAAAATATATATATAATTGTAGTGCATTTTCTGAACTCTACACATGTTTTTATTCTAAAATAATGGCATAAAACCTATAATGCTTGACAGGAGAGTGAAGATATATATTTGACAGGGGATTATTGTGACGTCACTATGTAGACAGGACGGACTTTGTGGGGCTCCGATAATGTTTGTCTTTTTGAGAGATTTGAGATAGGATATTCAGGAATGAGTGAATACTGACGTTATGTAAGTTAAAAGTAACAGAAAAATCTTGAAACAAAATTTTTTGAGAGATTCTTGTGACAGAAATTCCCCAAAACTTATTTCTATGATTGAGTGTATGTCGCCATTGTCGCCATTGTGAACACCTACTCACTACTCATAAGCAAGACTACGTTAGAACTCCAAGGCTCCTACATATATATTTTGTTTGTTTATACATCGTGCAAATCACTATGGCCACTGATGATAATGAACTAAATCCAAACAAGAGAGCCAGACAAGACAGCAGCGTCATACTTTCTGGTGATATAAGCAAACTCAATGATTTGTTAGACTCCGTTTCCTCGGATGAAAATGCCTTCAAACAGGCAATCACTCTCATTCTCAATAAAGATAACTTTAAAAACGCTCTTGCAGGGGTTTTTGTTTCGGAGATAGGCTCACTCAAAAAAGAAATAAACGAACTCACGTCGAAAATCGACGAAATGGAACAATACTCAAGGCGAAATTGCCTTAAAATAACTGGCATACCTGAAGAACGAAACGAATCTACTGATAAACTAGCTCTGAATGTCATTAACAGCCTTGTTCGAAATGAAGACAATGAGAAAATCTCGATGAAAGATATCTCAAGGTCACACAGAGTGGGCAAATATGATCCAAACCGTAAAACCAGAGACATCATAGTAAAAATTTATAAGTTACAGAGATAAAGCCAGAGTCTATGGAAACAAACGTAATCTAAAATCCTACAACAAAAACCCAACAAAACAAACTGGACCTATATTCATCAACGAAGCTTTGACATCCAGGCGTGCAGAACTCTATGGAAAAACTCGACAAATAGTTAAAGACAAAAAACTTGACAGCTGCTGGACGTATGACGGACGTATCTATGCGAAACACCTCGGAGACCATGGTAAGAGAATACTGATAAATACGATAGAGGACCTTCAGTGTTTCCAAGATGATAACGTAGACGAACAGTTCCTCTCCTCGACGCCAAAATCGTAAAACACTCTGTTTATAAACATTTCCACGTGTTCGCGTCACGGAGACGCTTGGAACCTCGTCAAATCAGCGCTTTATTAACATGTCCTACTTTCGTTTTCATTTAAAAACATGTGATTGACAGATCAACATAACGGATGTCCCAAACATTTGTACAGTATGTTCAAACTTATTCTTATTCTATTATGTTTGTCACACTGTCTTCAATGTGATCTGCATTTGTATATAATTGGATGCAAAATCGTTCTGTCTCGAATTATTTGCATCCCAACACATGTATGTACTAAATACTACAACCCAGTTATATATAGCGGTACTCTTATATCCGCTTTCCATGCTATTTTTATAATGCATCTCCCAGTTTTTACGTGGGAATTGTGCGAGTTAACGTACTTCTTTTTCCAACTTTTATGTTTATTGTTTTGTGTTTTTTTACTTTCCATTTATCTTGAATTGACATATCTTATATATTGCCAAATAATTACAATTTCACTAAATCCCATCTCAAGGCGGCCCAGAAGCAAACCAAACTTTAGATATTGCATAGATAAAATTTTTGATAATGGGTAATTCTCTAGAACAACATCGTGCCGCGATTGGGGTTTTCTACACTCAAAGTCATAATATACTGTCAAGGTCTGCTTTCAAAATTTCAAAATCTACTACGTTGTTAGATATTTTGCTTTTCATATCCAGTATCTTCAGAAAACATTATAACAGTATGTCATTCTGGTCTCTCAGAATTAATTTTTTTGCACAATTATTTATGTTTGTTATTCTATTGCTATCTGGTGATATTGAAACAAACCCAGGTCCATCTGCACCAAACTCTCTTGATATCTTGCACCTTAATATCAGAAGCATCAGGAATAAGATTGATTCTCTACTGTATCTAGTAAAATGCGACTGGAATAGTCTTATTGATGATACAGAAAACATTAATACTGCAACAACAAACTTCACAGAAAAATTTAACTCTATTATTCATCAATGCATACCTGAAAACACTGTAACTATAAGGCCAAATGATAAACCATGGATGGACTCTCTTCTAAAGAAAACTTTGCGTATTCGCAATAGACTAAGAAAAATAGCACAAAAAACAAAAAGAGAATCTGATAAGGAAAACTTTCGCAAAGTAAGGAATAAGTTTAATAATATGAAAAAATATGCTATTAAAAACTATTATGACAATATAGATTCTCATCTTAAGGATGCTAGTCTGAACAATCAAAAACTATACTGGAAGTTACTGAAAGATACTTTTCACATTAAACCGACAAATGAAATTCCACCTATTCAGTTTACAGACGACAATGGCAATGAAAGTTTTGCATTTTCAGACATAGATAAAATAGAACTATTAAACAAATATTTCACATCAATTACAGAGTTAGATGACAGTAATCAAGAGCTCCCAAATATAGTGTCAAGATGTACGGATAAGTTTCCACACATTGAAATACAAGAGCAAGAAATCATTGATATAATTTCTATTATTCCTGTCAATAAAGCCGTTGGTCCTGATTGCATCAGCCATAAAATGTTAAAATCTTGCAAAGAAACTATCTCAAAACCTTTGTGTATACTATTCAACAAATCCCTATCACTAAAAACATTTCCAGACTGTTGGAAACTAGCACATGTTCTTCCACTTTTTAAGAAAGATGACCCTTCCATCACTTCAAACTATAGACCAGTCTCTTTGCTGAGTTGTATAAGCAAAATTTTTGAAAGAATAATTTTTAAGCATGTTTACAATTTCTTGTATTCACATAATATATTTTACAAATACCAGGCAGGTTTTTTACCAGGTCATTCCACAGTTTATCAACTTTTAGAAACATACCATTCTATAGTAAAAAGTATTGATGAAGGTAAATTCTGTTGTATGGTGTTTTGTGATTTATCAAAGGCATTTGATAGGGTCTGGCATAAAGGCTTAATTTACAAATTAAAAATGTATGGAATTAATGGTGATATGCTAGATTGGTTTGATAGTTATTTAAGCAAAAGAACCCAACAAGTCATGTATAGAAATCATTTTTCCTCTGTAGGACAAGTAAAAGCTGGAGTTCCTCAGGGCTCAGTACTTGGTCCCCTATTATTTTTATTGTATGTAAACGATGTGGCTGAAAATATGATATCTGTTTGTAGACTATTTGCTGATGATAATTCTTTACAACAATGTTCAGATAATATTAATCATATTGAACAAAATCTTAACCACGATCTTAGAATACTAGATGAATGGTCAAAGAAATGGTTATTGAAATTCAATCCACAGAAAACCAAAGCAGTATTTTTTAGTTTGAAAAATGTACAGCATTTTCCTAAATTATTTTTTGACAATTGCCAATTGGAATATGTTACGGAACACAAACATCTTGGGATACTTCTGTCGTCTAACTTAGGATGGTCTGATCATATTGATACCATTATAAAGAAAGCATACAAAAAATTGGGGCTTCTTAAAAAATTAAAATTTACTGTGTCGAGAGATATTCTGTCCCAAATGTATATATCTTTTATTAGACCACAACTTGAATATGCTGTTGAAGTTTGGTCTGGATGCACAAAAACAGACATTGAGAATCTTGAAAAAGTACAACTACATGCTGCAAGAATAGTTACAGGGCTTACAATTATTGCTTCAAGAAATTCATTATATTTGGAAACAGGCTGGGAACCACTGGAATATAGAAGAAATAGGGCAAAACTAATAACAATGTATAAAATGCACAATAATTTAGTCCCTATTTACTTGCAAAACTTAGTACCTGATACAAGAGGCAATATTTCAGGATACACTACCCGGAATTCTTTAAATTATTCTTTGCCAAAATATAGATTAGAACTCTACAATAAATCATTTATTCCCGATACCGTTAGAAAGTGGAATTCCCTTAGTCTAAAAACAAGAGAGGCAACTTCTATTAAAATTTTCAAAAACTATCTTCAAAATAGTAATGTTAAACCTCAGAAATATTTCTCTTATGGAAAAAGGTTTTTGAACATAACTCATACAAGATTAAGACACAATTGTATTTTAAAGTCTGATTTATATCGCTGTAACCTAATTACCAGTCCTAATTGTTCTTGTGGACTACAAGAAGATACATATCATTTGTTTTTTGTTTGTAAACATTATGTAAAAGCAAGAAATTCCTTAATGAATAAGCTATTGTCATTAAATTATTTACATATAATAGATGTACATTTACTGCTATGGGGCGATGATTCTTTAACTTTCGAACAAAATGCTGAACTTTTTAAAACTATTCAAACTTTCTTAAATGAATGTGGTCGTTTTTCAAAATAAGTTTACTTTTTTATTTTTTTCCTCACCATCTCAAATTATATTTGTATATTTAAAGAATTTATTCCTTTCTATTGCTACAATGTATATAGTAGACCATATGTATGTATGTTTGTTTTACTTTGGCAATTTCACAAAATGTTATATCAGGAGAGGACTGTCTAAGTTTCTGAACTTGTGTCTGATCCTTTTGACTTTGTCAATAAAATATGTTCAATTCATATTTGACAAAGCAAAATGCATTTATTTTATCGAATATTCGAATATATTCGAATACTCCTATCGAATATTCGAATATCAATTATTGACAATTTTGACATCCCTAAAAATTATATATTAAATGGAAAATACTAAAACATGAAGTCCATTATTAACATTTAACATGAGGTGTGGAAATATATGCACTGATATATAAATCTGTACACCGAATATCTTTTTTATATCGGTCATTATGTAATACGTTTGTCCGTACTTTTTAAGAATGATATTCGTAGATTTTATCAAGAAGTCCAAAGGCGGTAAAAAACGTTTTTAAAAAAAATATTTTAAAGTGATTTTTTTTCCATTTCTAAAAACTAAATCAAGTCTTAATATAATTTTTTCTACTGTATTATTTGTTCAATTTAATATGAATTTAAATTTAAATCCTATATCTAATAGGCATGCAACGTCCACTATAAAGAGATTTTGTTGAAACAGATTGAAATGGAAGGAATTCATGCTTCTTTCGATATGGAAGACTTTCAACGTAATCTAAACTAAATATGATTCGAAATCTTAGATTCAAGATTAGCAGGCTCATATTGTTTGTTCTTTCTCTAGTGATGTATTATGCATAAGAAGTTTCATTCAAAAGAAAAAAATGTACAATAAAACCCAGACATTTTTACAGTTAATATGAGCTTTCAAAACATGCACTGGAATATATGTGTACTGTAAGTCTTTTTAGATCGACAGTGTATTTATTCTTATCAGCGTCACTTCTGAAGCTTATGATGAGGATATTGTTTTAGCGAATGTTTGAAGCATTCTAGAGCTTCCTATAAATCCCCACCAATTTGTTGACAAATCCCCAGTATTTGCCACGAAATATCTCTGAGGTGAACAGGCACAGATGTCCCGTCTTCACAGAGTAGAAGAGTCTTTAGATCATGTATAGTTTGTTGTGACCGAAGTGTGTCGCCAAGTATGTGCGGATTCAACATTATCAGCATGTGTAACATCACTAGAGGTGGAATGAACAATACATTTTCACCATTCTCGAATAAGTTCATCAATGTATATGTACTGTCTGTGCAACGTATTATCATTCTGTATAGGAATCCTAATTTTTCGACCCAAAGACATATCCACCGTGCAACGTCTGTACATATCAACATTTGCATGATCATAGTACATACGGTATGCATGGTATGGTAATGTCATTTTGTCAAGGGCGTTTTATAAACATCTGAGTGAATATTCATATCTACATGTTCTGTAAAGATGCAAAGCAAGATAAAATTTCTGACGCATTGCCTAATGTACAAGACCGCTTTAGCAATAATTATACTTTACTGATTCAGTAAAAAACCTTATTTTGATCTTTATTAGGATTTAAACCACTCTGCATCAACATGGCAGTGCTTCGTAATAAGTCTGATGTTATGCAATGCATTGTGACTTCCTGGAAAGGCGTCAATATTTTACTTATCTCTTTCTTAATTTTCTTCATAAGAACTGAAAATTCTGCAAGAAGAGAAATACAATGTTAACATGCTCTGAGCTCTTTGAATAACTCAATATCTATTTCAATGCTGGTTGTGCTATTGCTTTCGTTTGTACACAATATCAGTGTTCTGTTTATGACAACTTCTCCGAGGAAGGGTCTTAAAGTTTACTCAGTAGTAGACATGGTATACCCTTGAAATACAATTCATACAACTGAATAATATTGCTCGTGTAGATTCCATTACTTTAAATCGGAACACATTATTTTGTGGAATAAAAAAAAGTTTGTGCATTCTCCAATGAATACCCAGAATATCAGTAATTTGAAGTATTTCTAAAAACAAGGCAATATATTTTAAGGGGTCAAGAAAAAGGACATATTAGTCTGAGTTTTTTATAAATATGAACAAAATATAGATGAATCGTCATGCCAATTAATTAGCTCCTTCACAAATATTCCAAAAGGACCATAACGCAAAAAAACTGACAGGGATTCATTGAACAAATTCTCCACACTTGTCTGCTTTCATGCATACTGGCGATAGGAAAAACATGAAATCCAGCGCTTAACGAGGCCGAGTCTAATTATTTCTACCCTAGGGATTTTGATAATTTTTTGATAATTAAGTTTTACTGTTATATTTATTGTTTTAGGATTAAAAAATCGAATGTTTACCACCCCGATTTTTTAGTGAGCCATCTTAAATGTTGTCAAACTTTACTATTGGACCCTATGGGAATTTGTTGGAAAATCGCCAAATTATTACATTTTTTCAATATTTTTTGTACTTCTGCCCTAGGGATTTCTTTTTTATTCAAGTAAATGAAAGTAAATGTAAAAAGTCACAAAGTCGTGAAATTTCAAAAAAGTTCACCATCCCGATTGATCTAGATAGTGATTACTTAGTTTATTTTTTCGAAGCCAAATACCTCTAAAATTGCCATATTACGGTATAAATACATATCTTTGCTGATGAATTATCGGTGCATACAATTTTTTTCGACATAAATAGCAATTTTTAGATTGCTAGTATGTTTCGTGGGAAGTTATGTCATCAGTTTTTTAGTATAATATCCATGGACGTCTTGAACATACAAAGCGAGTCATGCGTCATTCTTCAGCGTCATGCAATGCTTACAAAATCCGAAAATGGTGGCGTTGTTAGAGCCATTTCAACGTTCTTTTTCCAATAATTGTCGTAAAATCACATTTTCAGATCAGTAGGAGTTACAAATAATGTCAATTTTGTATTTAGATTAAAATAATTAATGACTGCATGAAATTAAAAAGCTGCGCAAAGTGATGCGCACTCGAATTAGACTCGGCCTCGTTAATATATCTGATATCACATCGTCGGATGGCCAACCTTGTTGACGACATCTATGTATCCATTGTAAAGCTTTTATCAGCCAGTGATGGGATTGGAAACAAAATGTATAGTCTGTTTCTATATTTCCCGTGCAAAATGTAGAAGAAGGGCCATGGGGATTAGAAAAGGAAGCTAAATTCCAGGTTTGTAGGAATCGTTCGTGGTTATAAAAAAGCATAAACTGACCCAAACCAGATTTTACTCGATAAATTGGCGAAGAATTAGAGTCATTCCTTATAATTTAATTTTAAAATAATCAAACAATTTTATGCATAATGTTATGCAGGATTTTTTAAATTGCTAGGAAATAGAATTTATATTTTAAATATGTCGTCGTCATAAAATGCTTTGTGAAATTAATAGAAATTCTGATCTGTAAAAATATACGGTACAAGATATTGCAGGAAAATTAAAAAAAAGTAATGTATTCATCGTTATGTAATGTATGCATCGTTACTCATAAATAAGATATTGACAGTGGTAAAGGAAAAACTTCAGGAGTACTGTGCAACAATACATTCAAGATATGGTGTGAATAAGATGTGGATACTTAAAAATCCCCAAAAACTTTTGGACAATTTGAAATTAAAAGAAATTAACAGCTTAAAATTTTACGACTTTCAAACTTTATAAACAACCATTCCCCAGTATAAATTAAAGTCCAGGCTTTTTATATCATTGACAGCTGCTTTTTTAAATAAAAAATGGAACTCATAAATTAAAGCAATATGAGCTGCATTTTTGAGAATTTTATTTTTCTGGTAAAATGTGTTATTATGATATGGCAAATGTTATGTCAAGCGGAGTAATACGTTTTTGATGTAACTCATTGTGACGCAAGTTCTGTTATACAAAATGGATAAAACCATTTAACTAATCAAATGACGTATTACAACTTAAATTAAATTATGTTGTTAGAACACATTCTGATTGCACACATAAGTACTCTGAAATTGACATCTAAGAGATTCTCGAGCTTCTGATTGTCAATATCTACGTGGGTTTTGGAGACAAAGAATTCAAACAATCTACTGGAATTCCCATGTGTACAAATTGCGCTTCATTATTAGCGGACCTTTTCTTTTACATTCATATGAAGCATACTTTGTGCAAAATCTTATGCGTGAAAAGAAGTAAACACTTGCAGTGGCGTTCAACTAAACATTAAGATATATCGACGACGTATTATCAATTAACAATCTTATGGTAATTCCCTTTCCTACGTGGATACGATATATACTGGTGAACTTGAGATAAAAGATACCACAGAGTCTGACAAATCTGTTTCATACTTGGATAGTTTACTTGAAAAAGACAATTATGGTAATCTAAAAACCAAGCTATATGATAAACGTGATGACTTAAACTTTTCTATCGCCAACCTCCCTTACAATATACCTTAATCACCTGCATACGGAGTGTACATATCTCAATTGATTTGATACTCAAGAGCTTGTTCTACGTATGAACAATTTATAAAACGAAGGATATTATTGACGAGCAAGTTGATGAAATAAGAATATCAGCCGCCTTGTTTAAAGTCATCATTTCGTAAGTTTCTATGGGCGATACAATGACCATGTCAGCAAATACAATTTATTATTGAGTCAAATGCTGAGGGTTGTTTTTCATACTTATTGTTAGTCCTGTATTTATACACTGAATTTACGATGGATTTTTCCGCTTTATGCTGACCATGACATTGAGCACACGGTGGGTGTGGCTGGTCAGCAGGTGATGCTTACTCCTCCATGGCACCTGATCCAACCTCTGATGTTTTGGAGGTCCGTGTTTGCTCTGCTCTTACTTTGTATTGATTATGGATTTTGAGATTGAATACTGTTCGTTATCTCCATATCCTAACTTCATTTGAAGTAAAGTGATAATAATAATAATAAATAATTTCATTTAAATTAATGATAATTATAATTATATGTGCAACTGTATTTCCAATATAAAACATCCTAGAAGAAGGGATAACTATTTTGCATTGTTATGGAGGGAGTTCACCTATTTATCATCTTTATTGTATGCATTCCTTCCTTGACACTTCAATGTATGTATTTCCTTAACGTTTACGTAATTTTCATCTGCCCATTCCTAGTCCCTGGATAATGAAGCCGAGGCAGACCTAAATCAAACTTTCGATTTTTTAAAAAAAGTTAATGATGATATTCTAATTTTGCCATACCAGCAGATTGATGATGCATATTTTGAAAATATTTTCAGTTTTAACTGATTAAATTCTAAATAGTTTTAGGGCGATATACTTTTTTTTACTTAAAATAAGTTGATTTTTGATCCTGGGGCCTTATGTATAAACTTAAAAATAAAATAGACAAAATACGTAGATCCTTTTATTTCACACAATGACACTTGAATAAAAATCATTTTTATTTGATAAATTTCATTACATAAAAACGATTCAGAGATTGCTATTTTTAAAAAAAAGAAAACTTGTCCATAAACGAATGATATTTCGCTCAAGTTTTACTTATTTAACATTTAGAAAAAATGATTTTTTTAAAACAAGCATGTAGAGTGAAGAGCAATGAGACAGATAAAAATATGAGATCTTTTTTCGTTCTCAACCTAGCTTATTAATCTTTTTTTTTTTTTTTTACCAAAAATCAGCTAGAAATCCTCAATTTAAATATATTGAAAGGTCATTTAATTACTCACGAAATAATATTCAAACAAAAGGTACCAAAATATTATTTGCATTGTAAACTTGTTAAAAAGACAAATGATATAAAATTGAAGATTGAAGTGATAAATCACTATCATTCTTTCACAAATTTTTAATATCACTATTAACATTTGCAATGAGATAGGCAAGTGTAGTATATACGTAACTACTTTTATTATATCGATTTTATTATAATATTCCTTGAAATAGTGTACTTATTCTAAATAGGGTTGCTTTATGTATCCTGTTTAGAGGATATTGTTGTAAGGAATTTTGCAAAGATCCTTGGGCTCCCGGGAAGTCCCCAGTGATTTGTTGACAGATTCCAAGTATTTGCCACGAAATGTCTCTGAAATGAAGAGGTACATAAACCCCGTCATCATATAGCAGCAGAGTGTGTAGATCCTGTAGAGATTGTTGTGACCTGAATGTGTCGCCCAGTCTGTGGTGAGTCAGTATTAACAACATGTGTAACATCACTAGAGGTGGGATGAACAACATATTATTGCCACTCTCGTAATTGGTCCTCTGCTCTAGAATTAGTTCATCAATGTATGTGTAACGACTTTCTAACTCAATATTTTTCACTACAGCAATCCTCATTTTACGACACAGGGACATCCCAATCGTGCAACGTCTATAGGTATCTAAATTACCATGACCGCGGTATATAATGGATGGGAGTGTTATTCTGTCCTGTGCTTTCCGTAAATAATTGAGTGACTTTTCATATCTACATGTTTTATAGAAATACATAGCAAAAAAAAGAATATCTGAGGCACAACCCAATGTACATGATAGTTTTAACATTCGGGATACGTTACTAGCTTTGTAAATAATCTTATTGCGATATTTATTTGGACACACATCACACAGTTTCAGCATGGCAGTGTTTCGTAATATCTCTGATGTTAAAAATTGTACTGTAGCCTCCTGGTATGGCGTCAATCTTTTATTAATCTCTATTTCAATTTTCTTCATGAGAGCTGCAAATTCTAAAACACTTGAAACTACTTGGCCAAATTCTTGGAATTCCTCAAATAAACTAATGTCAAGCTCAGTGTTAGTTATGATACTGCTCTCGTCAGTACAGACTCTCAATGTTCTGTATAAGATGGCTTGATTTAGGAACGGTCTCAACGTTTCACTCAGTAGTAGACCTGATATACCCTTGCGATATAATTTATACAACTTATTAAACAATACTGTTTGTATGGATCCAGTTAATTTAAATCGGAACATATTGTTTTGTGGAATAAAAAAGTTCGGGCATTCTCCAGTAAATACCCAATGTATTAATAATTTAAAGCATTCCCAGAAACAAGGCAAAATGTTTTCAGGTGTCCAAGTTAAGGAGCTGTTATACTGAATTACCCAAAATACAGCAGTTTTTATGAAGTATGAACATAGAATGGGTGAACCTTCATTTGAATTTATAACTTCTTTTAAAAACACTTTTAAAAGACCATAACATAAAAAATGAGTGTGATTCATTGAATAAACTAGTTTTTGTTCCGCCACAGAGAATGAAATTCTCCATTCAAGTATGCTGTGAGGTGTGCTTCCGATAGGAACAACATGGAACCCAGATCTTAATGTTTCTGATATAACAGCCTCGGACGGCCAACCTTGTTGACGACACCTATGTATCCATAGTAAAGCTATTGCCGGCCAGTGATGGGATCGAAAACAGAATGCACAATCAAATTCTAATATTTCACCCTGGCAAAATGTAGAACAAGGACCATGCGATTTAGAAGAAGGGGCGAAATCGTAAGAGTGTAGGAGTTGTAAGTGATTATCACGGAATAATGTACTAGATATATACACGTTATCATTGATCTCTACACAGGAGGATCTGATTTTTTCATCATTAGAAGGACTCTTAAGATTAAGTCTGGTAAATCCCGGTGGTAGATCATCACACTCCATCATGATAACGGTGTGTTGAGCGATACGATAAAGGCTGATCTGAGAGAGATCACATATCACCTTGTGGTCTGGAGGCCATAACATCCAATCTTCATCTGAAGTCTTCAGCCTGAATCCCTCACGTCTACTCCCACTAATCATTCTATCAAATCCCCTCATGATGTCCACAGGTTTACTGACCACCTCATCAATGTCCGTCACTTCTCTCCTCATCCTCACTTCTGTAGGACTCCCTATTTTATGACACAATCCTACATACACAGACTCTGACAGGCGAGGTATATGATCCATTTAGATGTATAATCTGAAATAAAAAAAAGTAGGAATCTTTTATTAATATTGTCATTTTCCTCGTTAACTATTTACAGACTACAGATATATATTGAAGATCAAAATCTCAATCAATAATACATGTATATTTAACCCTTCATCAGTTTTCGATCTGATTGGGACATTCAGTTCCAAAATTAATAATAATATCTTCCTGTAATTTATTGTAAATACAACCATACATCAGTAATAATCTCAATGCTACAAAAATATGTAAATACGTTATTTTACAAAAAATATCTAGTATAATGTTTTTCTTAATATATTAATATTTTTTGTAATTAAGAGTACATTATTTCAGATATCTAGATTTAACTGTACAATACCTTTAATGTCAGCTGAGGGACAAACTTAATGTGTGGAAAATCCCCAGTCTCTACTTTCTGTTTGATGAACAAAAGAAAATCTCATTACCTTCTTTATTTTTAGTTTTAATGCTTAACTTCCTATGAAGATTTTTAACACGAGGCTTACTACTTATTACGATAAATAGACAGCAAACATATTGATCACTTTCAATTCCTAGTAGCGAAAGAGGAATGGTTCTTTTCAGTATACATGTAATATCATATAATAAACTCAAGACGTACAGAAAAGTACGAACGAAAACAAACTTTCATAGAGGTTTTAGTGTTTTAAATTATGTGGATTTTTTTCCATATTACGAAAAGCGTATTAGCGCCACTTGGACAAGTGTCCAATACATAGTTCACATAGTTGGACATAGTGAAAAGTCATCTGCATCGTTTTTTTTTTCTTTCAGAATTCATTATTAATTTCAAACATTAAATACAAAGCAAGATGTTATATTCCGAGTAATTTCTCTTCTAAAACATATCATTATAAATCTGCCGTAACTTCGTCACCATAATGCATGTCTCGAAGAAAAGCGGCACGTACAGGTTTGTCTTATAGAAATTCGCTTGAATCATGAACAACGTTACAATGTTGTCATACTTGTTTTATTTTTTTTTATTCAATTCCATGATACTAGCTTCAAACGCAGGTCGGTTTATTTTTTTAATTAATGAAGGAATAAATGTACGTTAACTCATGTTTTGACACGGAAACTAACTGAAATTATCGATTGAAATCGTGATATGAAATCTCCCTTTTAAAATTAAATTTATAATATATATTACATAGCCATGTTTTTCTTGTCATTTATTTAATAGATTGATTACATTTATGGCACATTCTTATGAATAAAAAAAAAGAACGATTTGATTGCTTCTTTATCACAGTGCGGTAGGCATCAAAACCTGAAAATTAAGAAATGCAATAATTGACTTAAAACCCCAAAATGTACACCACTATAAGAGGCTGAAAAATTAAAAAATGAAAATTTTACCTGCAATGTACAGAAATCTGTCCGACAAAATATATCAGGTGGGTAGCGAGTCTCAATCTACTTCTTATATAGAGAAAATGCCCCCCGTCGATCAGAAACCAAGCTCTCCCGGGTCCGGGAAGCTGAAATATGAAAGTCCTTTATAGTCTTTAAATGAAAATAAATCAATAAAGTTAGTCAAATTAAGCATAAATCATTGAAAAAACAGCAATATTTTTCAAGTTTTCTGAAAAATTACCAAATTACATATCTTCTACATGGCCGAATGTTTAAAAAATGGATCCGTCAAGGGTGGAATACATGTTTTACAATTTTACATGTAATTACATGTAGATATTAGAAAAGTCAAATGTGATACATGCAGTAATGCCATTCCAATAATTCAAGAAAACAAAATCAGAAGCCTAAGGTCACAATAATTAAGATTATATCATATTGAAATTCTACATATTTGGTTAGCTAGTCTAAGGGAAGTAACTCTAAGTACAAAAACTGGAAAGCAGTAGAAAATGAGTGGCAGAGAGTCACCCTGATGGAACTACAACGAGCAAAAAGAGGGAAAACACATACCTTTGTGTAGCTACAATATAGAAACAACCAAACTACAAACTGATCCCCCCGCAGTCAAAGGGAGGCAATCCAGAGGATCACATACACTACCGACATGATATGTCAAGACAGAAAATGACCTCCTTTCACATGAGCACCACGAAACGCACTTTTACGGGACGAATAAATTATTTGAAAAGATACCAAACGTGCAGACGTATAAGAAACTAAACAAAAATTAACACCAGGCCACCCTCCTACACTTCCAAAAGTACACACATATAGCAAATCATATAAATAAACAATTACATGTACATGTAAAATACATACATAAATTTATGAATACATACAAACATTTATTATAAGAACAATCTGATACATTTTCTTAACTTACCTTTCTACTATGGCCAAGTCAACTACACATTGTTTTACCAATTTCCATCCTCTGTAACACCCCCC
>PRKT01000703.1:89359-168808 GCA_003671525.1 Saccostrea glomerata
TGGGGGGGGGGGGGTAAGAAGAAGAATAGGAGAAAAACAGTAGAATCAATATAAGGTCTTCCGTCTGAAACGAAATACCTTAATTAAGATATTTAAGTACAATTTTTTAGAAAAGAAATCATATGAATACTCTATATATTCTCCTTAGGAACTACAATTTATCAAAAATGACGATATTCAAAACTTAAAAAAAAATGTAAACAATACTAAACTGGGTTCTTTTAGAGTAAAGTAAATATTCTGCTACATGAGTGTAAAAGGAAAAGTATCCATAATGAATTTCTAAGGAAGAATATGGATATAACGAACACTATTCAATAAGAAAGTCCATAAATCAATACAAAACAGGATCAGAGCAAACACTGACCTCTGAAACATTAGAGATGGGATCAAGTGCCATGGAGGATTGAGCATCCCTTGTTGACTGTTCAGACCCACCGTGGGCTCCCTGTCTTGATCAAACAATAATGGAGAAATCTGTCGTCAATTTAGCGTATAAATAATAAACAAAAAATTAGCATTGTTATATTCTATGTGGTCATTATCCTGAATTTTGTTCATGATTGGTTCTAATTGTAAGAAGTAGTAATACATATGGCAGAACCCGGCATGGTATGTTGTCATATGTTTTGATAATTATCTCTAAACATCATCCACTGGAAACATAACAAGTATAAAAAACGTACGTAAACTTTTGACTCAATGTATTTGCTGGTCATTGTATCGACTATAGAATTTAAGATATGATGAACTGTAACGAAACTGTTGATATTCTTAATTCATCAATTTACTTGACAAGAATTTACCTCATTTAAACTTATAACACGTAAAATGTAGTCAAAACATAACTTAATGGTGTAGAATGTTTGAAGTTCTGGAGCATGCTCTATGTTTTAAAATTTCTGAAACGAGGGGAATCATTGACAAGCACGCGTACGTAGA
The DNA here is from genome assembly GCA_003671525.1 of Saccostrea glomerata. Classification (NCBI taxonomy): domain Eukaryota; kingdom Metazoa; phylum Mollusca; class Bivalvia; order Ostreida; family Ostreidae; genus Saccostrea; species Saccostrea glomerata. The sequence goes on from PRKT01000703.1 coordinate 90,302, forward strand.
TGAAACAAGAATGTCAGCGGTCTCGTTTAAAATCATCATTTTGTAAGTTCTATGGTTGATACAATGACCTTGTCTGCAAATACATTTCAGCATTGAATCAAATGCTGATTGACATTTTTTTCATATCAATTGTTAGTTCATCATTTATACACTGAATTGACGACGAGTTTTTCCGTTATTTCCAGATTATGACAAAGAGCACACGGCGGGTGTAACCGGTCGACAGGGGATGCTCACACTTCCATGGCACCTGATCCCACCTCTTATGTTTCGGGGGTCCGTGTTTGCTCTGCTCTTGTTTTGTATTGCTTTGTGGACTTTGATATTGAATTCTCATTGTTATCTCTATATCCTTCTACTTATAAGACTTATTTACCTGGTACAGCCTCTAGCTGATTATTTTTCTGAAAAGGCATAAAATCTGACTCCCAAAAAAACGCTCAATTATTCTCTCACTTATGTGTAATGTAGAAAAATACACTTCCACTGATTGATTTTTGCGTTCACAAAAGGGATAAGTTTATAATTACAAAAATGTCTTAATCTTTGTTAGTTGATTTAATATATTAACAATAACATTTTGAAATTTGGAAATCAGTATTTAAAGTACGCCTGATTCGTTACATTGTAACACAAATGCATGCCAGCACTCGTATAATCATGTTCTCTGCGTTTAAACAGAATCTCATTAGGGAGTCATTCGTGAATCAGAATACTTACATGTATGTTTTCACTTTTTTTAGCTGTTTAGATAAAATAAACACCCTTAACATGATTTAATACCAAAGAGCATTATATACGATATATTTCCTTTAAAATAATCCATTAAAAACTAGGCAAATTATTCACAAATAAGATATGATATGGACATCAACAGACTTGCTTAAATCCATATTTTATAAATTCTTTGATTGATATAATGAAACTATGAGAAACTCATAAAACCACCTATGGAAATTACAGAGACACAGACATGACTTATATTTTATCACACCCCTTCTGTTATTTAGCATTTTCATATTTTAACACTGCCCTTTCCAAATACAAAAGAGATTGTGTTGAAATCATCATCTACAATGTTTCTCTCTTTTTTCCTTTTACATATAAACTACTCATCTTCCAACGTTCGTTTAGAGATAAATTTCTTTACAATGATGCAAAATATTTACTCATAACTTTGAGTATAAATGAATGCAACAGTTTACATTTTCTAAGTCTTCGTGGAACTTTAAGGTTGCTATGACATTTTTTAGATTATTATTTATTTAGAACTAATTAAGTAAACCAATTTTCTTAAATAATAACTCTGAGTAAGTTTGAAATATTCATGAGATTTATTTTAATGTCAATTGAATCTGATTATATGTAAAATCATTTTTATCCAATATGACTTTAAGTATTAACTTCCCGCTGTGATGACACCGTGTCTAAAAGTAGGAAAATAAGAGCGTTGATATTTCAGTTTTAGAGTGCTGTTGAAAATAAAAATAAAATTCAGAGAAAACATGACAAAGACACAGACTTGTTCGGAAATTAAAATGCACATTCTCATCGATGGATTATATATTATGGCTTTGAAAACGAAGGAAAAAAAAGAAATTACGACTGATCTCATTCTAAAAAAGCACTAGCTATACGAGTATAAGCTTATCATTAATATATTTTTTCCGTACTTCAAAGTTGTAAGGAATTATTTCAACTCCCAAAATCTTTGTTTTAAGAAATAATTCATTGTATGTTTTGTAAATATTATTTATCAGAGTGTTTCAAATTTGCTTGTTTCAAGTAATGCATGACAAAAAAAATATGCATGATAATTGTTCCTCATGCAGCTAGGAAAAGCTGCCCGTAAAATATCCAAATGTTCCCTCTGTTTGTAAACTATAATTGAATGAACAAAAATCTCTGTTTCTCATTATAATCACTTGGCAAATACATGTATTATTACATGTACTGGGGTATTATACAAGAAACGATGAAAACCGTTTTCTTATACATATCTTCGTAAGAAATATTGATTGAGAGAAATAAACGAAGTATGTAGATAATAAAAAATAACCTGGCTCTAAAGGCAACTTAAAAAATACAAAATTGGAAGTGGAACAAACCCTGGCCATTAAAAAAAACGAAAAAGGGATAAAAAAAAAAAAAACCATGGAAGTGTAAGCATCTTCTGATATTTTATTTTTTCCAAAAAGTTTTATAAAATGAAAAAATCAATAGCAAATTAAAGACTGAGGATAAAACACACAAAAGCCCTTTGACAACTTAATACTTAATAATTCTATAATGATTGATTAAATGGAAAATAAAAGAATTTGACGGCATGTTTTATTTTATTTACACAACTTGTATTCAATTTTATTCAACCTTGAATTCAAATTTATTCATATTTGTATATAGAATAAAAGAAAGCAAAAGGAAGAAAACATTTTTAAATATTTCTGTACGAGATCCAAAATTCGTTTACATTCCCTTCGTTTTGAAATGTAAATATACTAGGAAAGTATCGTTTAAATATCCTATATTAGATCTAGATACAAGTCCTTTTCAAGAGGCTTAACAAGATATTAAGGTGTCTCCATAGGAGTCACAAAAACATAGTAACCGGCAAAGGGTTTTGTTCTCTTTTATTTTGACAATCTCACATTACTAATAGATTTACTAATAGATTTGAGGCACGCTCACCAAAATAAATAAGCATGAGGCAATAAAATGCTCAATTATAGACATCACTATTACTGCAATTGATTCCCGATTCAATAAACATCATAACATAATATTATTCAACATAAAAACTGTAGAGTTAATGCATGACTGGATAAGCATTCGGGTATAAATTAAAATAAATCCTTTAAAAATATCTAAAAATTGGGGATAAACACAAGACTGGGTTCTTTTAGAGAAAACTAAATTTTCTGCTAAAACAGTAAAAGGAAGGTCTACATAATGAATTTCTAAAACGTTTTGTGCACTAAATCTTTGTCTTTGTCTCACTGATCAGTATAAGAATTTTTTTAAAAAATGAAGAAATTTCAGATAGTACTCGTCAGTTTACTTAAAAACTACCTGCATCAATACAGTCACACAGAAACGATTCATCTTTGTTTTCTCTAGCATCTTCATATTTTAACCCGGCGTTTTTCATAATGCAACCTAAATTGTGTTGTAATTAACAAATGCAATGTTTCTATGCCTTTAATATGAGAACTACCGATCTTCCACCGTTTGTTTAAAATATATTTCTTTTAAAATGATGCAAAACATTTATTCATAACTTGAAATATAAATCAGTGTAATAGCCCTCAAGTCCGACGTCAAGAATATTTTTGTGTTCGTGTAACGTATTTCCAAAAACAGGGCAATAGATTTTTCGGGGTCAAGGAAAAGGACACATTAATATCTAAAAACAAAAGTTTTTATAAAATATGAACAAAATACAGATGAATCGTCATGCAAATTAATAACCTCCTTAAGGAATATTCCAAAAAGACCATAACACAAAAAACTGTCAGGGATTCATTGAACAAATTCTCCACTCTTGTCTGCTTTCATGCATACTGCCTATAGGAATAACATGAAATCTAGCGCTTAATATATCTGATATCACATCGTCGGATGGCCAACCTTGTTGACGATATCTGTGTATCCATTGTAAAGCTTTTATCGGCCAGTGATGGGATCGGAAACAAAATGTATAGTCTGTTTTTATATTTCCCGTGCAAAATGTAGAAGAAGGGCCATGGGGATTAGAAAAGGAAGGTAAATTCCAGGTTTGTAGGAATCGTTTGTGGTTATAAAAAAGCATAAACTGACCCAAACCAGATTTTACTCGATAATTTGGCCAAGAATTAGAGTCATTTCTTATAATTTAATTTTAAAAATAATTAAATAACTTTATGCATGATGATATGCATGATTATTTAAATTGCTAGGAAACAGAATTTATTTTTTAAATGTGTCGTCGTCATAAAATGCTTTGTGAAATTTAATAGAAATTCTGATCCGTAAAAATATACGGTACAAGATATTGCAGGAAAATAAAAAAAAAGTAATGTATGCATCGTTATGTAATGTATGCATCGTTACTCCTCAATAAGATATTGACAGTGGTAAAGGAAAAACTTAAGGAGTACTGTGCAACAATATATTCAAGATATGGTGTGAATAAGATGTGGATACTTAAAAATCCAAAGAACTTTTGGACAATTTGAAATTAAAAGAAATTAACTGCTTAAAATTTTACGACTTTTAAACTTTATAAACAACCATTCCCCAAGATAAATTAAAGTCCAGGCTTTTTTATATCATTGACAGCTGCTTTTTAAATAAAAAATGGAACTCATAAATCAACTTATCTGGTCATTGGTCATTTGCAAATTCTTTTAAGGAATGAAGCTGATTTCAACTTTTTAAATATATCATAACTGGGGCAGTTTACGTTTATAAACCGCAAAGCGGTTTATAAAAAAGCGTAAACTGCCCCAAGTTATGTAGTATCGTATAACGTAAGTTGAAATCAGCTTCATTCCTTATAATTAAATTTCAATTTACACAATTTGACAAATTTTCCATTTTTATTTTTCAAACTTAATGTCAAGCGGAGTAATACGTTTTTGATGTAACTCATTGTGACGCAAGTTCTGTTATACAAAATGGATTAAACTATTTAACCAATCAAATGCCGCGTTAAATTATTTTGTTAGAACACATTCTGATTGCACACATAAGTACTCTGAAATTGACATCAAAGAGATTCTCGAGCTTCTGATTGACAAAATCTACGTGGTGTTTGGAGACCAAGAATTCAAACAATCTACTGGAATTCCCATGTGTACAAATTGCGCTTCATTATTAGCGGACCTTTTTTATATTCATATGAAGCAGATTTTGTGCAAAATCTTATGCGTGAAAAAAAGAAAACACTTGCAGTGGCGTTCAACTAATTATTTAGATATATCGACGACGTATTATCAATTAACAATGGTAATTCCCATTCCTACGTGGATACGATATATCCTGGTGAGCTTGAGATAAAAGATACCACAGAGTCTGACATATCTGTTTCATACTTGGATAGTTTACCTGAAAAAGACAATTATGGTAATCTTACAACCAAGCTATATGATAAACGTGATGATTTATACTTTTCTATCGTCAACTTCCCTTACTTATTCAGCAATATACCTTCATCACCTGCATACGGAGTGTACATATCTCAGTTGAATCGATACGCAAGAGCTTGCTCTACGTATGAACAATTTATAAAACAAAGTAAATTATTGACGAGCAAGTTGATGAAACAAGAATATCAGCCGTCTCGTTTAAAGTCATCATTCCGTAAGTTCTATGTGCGATACAATGACCATGTCAGCAAATACAATTTATCAGTAAGTCAAATGCTGACTGACGTTTTTCATACTTATTGTTAGACATGTATTTATACACTGAATTGACGATGGATTTTTCCGCTTTTTCCTGATCATGACAAGGAGTACACGGTGGGTGTTGCCGGTCAGCAGGGGATGCTTACTCCTCCATGGCACCTGATCCCACCTCTGATATTTCGGAGGTCCGTGTTTGCTCTGCTCTTTTTTTTTGTATTTTTATGGATTTTGAGATTGAATACTGTTCGTTATCTCCATATCCTACTTCATTTGAAGTAAAGTGATAAAAAAAATAATTATTACATTCCAATGAATAATATAATTATGTGTGCAACTGTATTTTAAATATAAAACATTCTAGAAGAAGGGATAACTATTTTGCATTAATAGTTTATTAATTACTATTAACTATTTATATACCACCTTTATTGTATGCATTCTCCTTTGACACTTCAATGTATGTATTTCCTTAACGTTTACGTAATTTTCATCTGCCCTTTCCTGGCCCCACGATAATGAAGCAGAGGTAGACCCAAATCAAAATTTCGATAACCTATCAAGTTTTTAAAAAGTTAATAATGATATTCTAATTTTGCCATAACAGCAGATTGATGATACATATTTGGAAAACATTTTCAGTTTAAACTGCTTAACTTCTAAATAGTTTTAGGGCCATATACTTTTTTTTTTTTACTTAAAATAAGATTCTTTATGATCCTGGGACCTGATGTATAAACTTGAAAATAAAACTAACAAAATCAGTAGATCCTTTTATTTCACACAATGAGACTTGAAAAAATCATTTTTATTTGATAAATTTCATTACATAAACATAGGTAATCAGAGATTACAGAGCTCACCTCAACGAATGTTGTCTTTAAGTAAGGCAAAGTCACACAATAAACCAACAAAAAGTGTACATTCCAAAAATGAAAATATTTAAGCAATTTTGATCTGATACTTTGAAATAGACCTACATAAAAAATTTGAACTAGTTCTTCTTCATGAAAATGTAATCAAAATCCAGCATCTGAAGCAAATTTGAGAGTTTTCATCTCTTGACGCAACATTTGTGCAAGTTTGGTTTATACAATGATATATAAGCCTTATATTTTTTTTTTGGTGATAGACCTGCACACATAACTTTTACCTTGTCTATTATCTGAAAAATGTATGTCAAATTCAGCATCCGAAGCAAGTCCATTAGTGTGCATCCTAAGATGTATCGTCCATGCAAGTTCGCTCATTATAGGGCTCATAGTTAATTGGAAATGAAACATGCATCAAAAACTAACATTTTCACTCATCCACAAAAAGTACGTCAGATTCAGCATCCGAAGCAAGCCTGGTAGTATGCATCCTTAGGTGTATCGTCCATGCAAGTTTGGTCATTAAAGAACTCCTAGTTATTTGGAAATGAATCACTCAAGAAAAACTTTAACCTATTCACTCAACCAGAAAATATAGGTCAGATTCAGCATCCGAAGCAAGCCTAGTAGTACGCATCCTTAGATGTATCATCCATGCAAGTTTGGTCAACATAGGGCTTATAGTTACTTGGAAATGAAACCTGCACCAAAAACTTTAACCTGTTCACTCAACAGGAAAATGTAGGTCAGATTCAGCATCCGAAGCAAGCCTAGTATTATGCATCCTTAGATGTATCATCCATTCAAGTTTGGTCAACATAGGGCTTATAGTTACTTGGAAATGAAACCTGCACCAAAAACTTTAACCTGTTCACTCAACCGGAAAATGTAGGTCAGATTCAGCATCCAAAGCAAGCCCGGTAGTATGCATCCTTAGATGTACCATCCATGCAAATTTGGTCAACATAAGGCTTATAGTTACTTGGAAATGAAATCTACACCAAAAACTTTAACCTGTTCACTCAACCGGAAAATGTAGGTCAGATTCAGCATCCGAAGCAAGCCCCATAGTATGCATCCTTAGATGTACCATCCATGCAAGTTTGGTCAACATAGGGCTTATAGTTACTTGGAAATGAAACCTACACCAAAAACTGCACCAAAAAAGTTAACCTGCTCCAAAAACATTAACCTGGTCATTTCTTTGCTGAAATTGCAGCATCTGAAACTTTGACTGGTACAATGAAACACACTAGAACCATTTTCCATACATGTTTAATCAATATAGGTCATAGAAGTACTTAAAAAGAAAACTGCTCCAAAAAACTTAACCTGGGACGCCAACGCCGACACCGACACCGACGCCGACGCCGAGGGTATTACATAAGCTCCCCCAACTTCGTTGAGGTGAGTTTAAAACGATGCAGAGATTATTTTTTTTAAAAGAAAACTTGTTCATAAACGAATGATATTTCGCTGAAGTTTTACTTATTTAACATTTTAAAAAATATGATTTTTTTAAAACAATCATGTAGAGTGAAGAACAACGAGACAGATAAAAATATGAGATCTTTTCTTGTTCTCAACCTAGCTTATTAATCTTTTTTTTTTCATTACCAAAAATCAGCTAGAAATCCTCAATTTAAATAGATTGAAAGGTCATTTAATCACTCACGAAATAATATTCAAACAAAAGGTACCAAAATATTATTTGCATTGTAAACTTGTTAAAAAGACAAATGATATAAAATTGAAGATTGAAGTGATAAATCACTATCATTCTTTCACAAATGTTTAATATCACAATTAACATTTGAAATGAGATAGGCAAGTGTAGTATATGCGTAACTACTTTTATTATATCGATTTTATTATAATATTCCTTGAAATAGTGTACTTATTCTAAATAGGGTTGCTTTATGTATCCTGTTTAGAGGATATTGTTGTAAGGAATTTTGGAAAGATTCTTGGGCTCCCGGGAAGTCCCCAGTGATTTGTTGACAGATTCCTAGGATTTGCCACGAAATATCTCTGATGTAAAGAGGTACATAAACCCCGTCATCATAGAGCAGCAGAGTCTGTAGATCCTGTAGAGATTGTTGTGACCTGACTGTGTCACCCAGTCTGTGGTAATTCAGAATAAACAACGTGTGTAACATCACTAGCGGCGGGATATTTAATAATGGTTTGCCAGTCTCTTTACTGGTCTTCTGCTCTAGAATTAGTTCATCAATGTATGTGTATTCATTGTATAAGTCAATATCTTTCACAAAATCAATCCTCATTTTACGACACAGAGACATTCCAATCGTGCAATGTCTATAGATATCTAAATTACCACGACCGTTGTATATAATGTATGACTTTGTCATTCTGTTCTGTGCTTTCTGTAAACAACTGAGTGACCGTTCATATCTACACGTTTTGTAGTAATACATTCCAAGATATAGAATATCTGAGGCACAACCTAATGTACATGACAGTTTTAACAATCGGGACACGTAACTCGATTTGTAATAAACCTTATTACGATTTTTATTTTGATATACATCACACAGTTTCAGCATGGCAGTGTTACGTAATATCTCTGATGTCATTAATTGTACTGTAGCCTCCTGGATGGGCGTAAACCTTTTACTTATCTCTATTTCAATTTTCTTCATGAGAGCTGCAAATTCTACAACACTTGAAACGCTTTGGTTATATTCACAGAATTCCTGAAATAAATTAATTTCAAGCTCAGTGTTAGTAATGATACTACCCTCGTCAGTACAGACTCTCAATGCTCTGTATAAAATGGCCTGACTGAGGAACGGTCTTAACGTTTCACTCAGTAGTAGACTTGATATTCCGTTGCAATATAAATCATACAACTTATCAAACAATAATGTTTGTATGGATCCAGTTACTTTAAATCGGAACATATTGTTTTCCGGAATAAAAAAGTTTGGACATTCTCCAATAAAAACCCAAAATATCAATAATTTAAAGCATCGCCAGAAACAAGGCAATAAGTTTTCCGGTGTCCAAGTCAAGGAGTTGTTAGTCTGAATTACCCAAAATACAGCCGTTTTTATAAAGTATGAACATAGAACGGGCGAACCTTCATTTAAATTGACAACCTCTTTAAGAAATATTTTAAACAGACCATAACATAAAAACTGAGTGTGGTTCATTGAATAAACTAACTTTTGTTCCGCCATTGAGAATGAAAGTCTCCATTCTTGATTGCTTTCAGGTGTACTGCCAACAGGAACAACATGGAATCCTGATCTTAATATATCTGATATTACTTCCTCGGACGGCCATCCTTGTTGTCGACATCTATGTATCCATGGTAAAGCTATTGTCGGCCAGTGATTGGATCGAAAACAGAATACACAGTCTGTTTCCATATAACCTGAGCAATATGTTGAACAAGGTCCATGAGAGATAGAAGAAGAGCCGAAATTCAAGGTTTGTATGTACCGTAAATAATTATAACGGAATAAGGTACTAGATATATACACGTAGTTATTGATCGCAATGCAAGAGGATATGACTTTTTCATTATTTGATGCGTTCATCATATTTAGTCTGACAAATCCCGGTGGTAGATCATCACACTCCATTAGAATCACTGTGTGTTGTGAGATACGGTAGAGACTGATCTGGGTGGGATCACAGATAACCTTGTGGTCTGGAGGCCAGAACATATAATCAGCATCTGAAGTCCTCAGTCTGAATCCCTCACGTCTACTCCCACTTCTCATTCTATCAAATCCCTTCATAATGTGTACAGGTTTATTCACCGTCTCATCAGTGTCCATCACTTCTCTCCTGATCCTCACTTCTGTAGGACTCCCTATTTTATGACACAGTCCTACATACACAGCCTCTGACAGGCGAGGTATTTGATCCATTTCTATTTCTATTCTGAAATTATAAGATAATGTGTACATGCAAGTAGAAAAGACATCTTCATGGTCATTGTAATGTCGCATTTCTCATTCATGTATGTGATAATAGAATGCAACTTCTTTTATTCAACAGATTATATTGCTTTAAGTTTTGTCGACTGAAATAATATATTGGTTTTCCGATATTGATAAAAACAAATCAATTTATCATATTGATATAATATTGTTGATATGATAGAAGAAAGATATAGTTATATCAAATTTGATTTATGAATTTTTGCGATAAAAATTCAGCATAAAGTGTTTTTGAATTATTTTGCCGGGTCGGGATTTCAAATTAACCTGCACGTCACCCAGAATACAATGAAAGCTAATGTATCAAGTCAGCATGTGTGATAAAAGGCTGAATCAAATTCAAAAGTATGTTAAAAAGGGAAGATGGAGACCCATTAAAAGTAACAGATCCATAGTGGGCTATTGCACCGATCACTACTTTTGAAGAGGGGAGACAAGAGTATTTTTGTGCTCCTCATCCAGCTATAAAAAACCCAAAACACTGAGTACAACAGAGATCCACTGATATGTCCCCAAATTTATGAAAAATTCTCGCAGTTAGATTATTAAATCCCTGGAATGTTTTTCTTGTTATAAATCTTTATTTTGGCTGACACTACACTTTTCATTAAACTTTGTGAGTAAGCTTCTACAGATTTGCTGAAATCACAAATCATTTAATATTATTTAAAGCAATTTCAAAAGAACGCAGAACTGGTGTTATTATATTTTTATGCAGGGGTGTGGGGTGTGGGGGGTGGGTTCAAAACTGTGGAGGTTCACATTCATGAGTCAGATACTATGTATATCATAGAGTGGAACAATATTAAATATTTACAAAGTGCATATATAGGCAGTGTTACATTTATAATAGTATTATCGCTTCATTAACAATGTACAATCCCCATTGAACTCCAATCAAGAGATATAAGCAGCGAACCATGATAGAAAATATCAATCTTCAAAATAATGGGAACAATAATTTCCTTTGACAATGCATGTAATTAACTGTTGAAGTCTCTCCATATCCATTTTTCATTTTTTAAATTTTGTTTTAGCCTATCATCGTACACAAATAGCAGATACATGGTACATAAGTTTCCCAAGTGAAGTGAAGATTGAATAGAATTCAAAACCCTTTTCTGACTTCTCGAAAATCTTGATATATATATGTATATATATATATCGATATAACTTCATATCTATTTCTTCATATCGATTATACTACATTTACATGAATAAATATTTTGTTTAGATCGATAGTTGAAAATAAGTATATTATTTCAGTCGATTATCGTTAAAGCAATGAAATCTATTGAACAAAAAAAGTTGTCTTCAATGATGTAAATACACCTCAATACAATTCCAAATATGGGCATAAATAAGGAGGTATAACACTTTTTATTTTGAGAAGTCGATAAAATATCAGACAATATACAAAGTTATAACACAAAAATTGTAGAGCCATTTACGCTTCCGTATAAATCCTACATTTTTCTGTGTTCATATTTCACAAAAGGTATAATGTGGAATAATTTCTCTCTCGACTGGACACTTGAAGGCACATTGCATTACATTTGGGAATACACTAAACTATTGATTTACTAGGTTTTTTCTTTAAAAATATCAAAGCCTTCTTGTTCACAAAACATGTATATAGATTTAAACTAACAGCATCAATTCCATACAAGTGCTATTGTACATTGTAAGAAGGATATAGAGATAACGAAAAGTATTCAATATCAAAGTCCATAAAACAATACAAAATAGAAGCAGAGCCAACATGGACCTCCGAAACATCAGAGGTGGGATCAGGTGGCAAGGAGGAGTGAACATCCCCTGCTGACATGCCACACCCATAGTGTGCTCCTTGTCATGATTGTTAAATAACGGAAAAATCTGTCGTCGATTTAGTGTATAAATAATGGACTAACAGTACTAGTTGGTATGAAAAACGTCGGTCAGCATTTAACCCAATCATAAATGGTATTTGCTGACAAGGGCATTGTATTCATCTAAGAACTTGCAAAGTTATGACCTTAAACAGGACTACTGGTATTCTTGTTTCTTCAACTCGTTTGTCAATAATTTGCCTTGTTTTAGAAATTGTTCATATGTAGAGCATGCTTTTGTGTATCGAATCAACTTAGATACATCTATATACAAACCGTATACAGGTGGTGAAGGTATATTGCTTCATAAGCAAGGGAATTTGGCGATAGAAAAGTAAGAATTGTCAGGTTTATCATATAGCTTGGTTGTTAGGTTACCATTAGCGTCTTTTTCAAGTCAAATATCCAAGAAGCATATGTGTTAGAGTCTGTGGTGTCTTTTATCTAAAGCTCTCATATATATATGGAATGGATGAAGGAATAGAAATCACCATTGTTAATTGACAATAATACGTCGTCGATATATCTAAAAGTCGAGTTGAAGGCCACAACAAGTGTTTTCTGCTTTTCACGCATAAGATTTTACATACATTCCGCTTTATATGAATACAAGAATATGTCTATTAATAACGGAGCACAATTGGTTCCCATTGGAATTCGAATAGATTGCTGGACGACTTGGTCTCCAAAAACCACAAAGATAATGTCGATCAAATTTTGAGCATTTTCTTGATATCAACTTCAGAGTACTTGTTTGTGCAAACAGAATCTGTTTTAACAAAATAATTTTGCAAATGACCAATGACCAGGTAAGTAAATTCACGACTTCCGTTTTTAATGAAGAAGCAGCTGTCAATGATATAAAAAAACCAGGATTGTTATTTATCAAAATGGAATGGTTGTGTATAAAGTTGAAAAGTGTTGATTCTGCTTAAATCCTGTGATTTCAAATTGTCCCAAAGTTCTTTTGAATTTTTTAGTATCGACATCTGATTCACGCAACTTCTTAAATATACAGTTGCACAGTAATCTTATTTTTTCCCTTCACTACTATCAATATCTTAGTGAAGAGTAACAAAAGAGGCTTGTTTGAATTGTCCAATATAACTTATGAAACGTTTAGAGCTTTTCTCCGTCGAGTCGTTTTTAAGAGAGCATTGAGAGTCTGTGCCAACGAGAGCAGTATCAAAACCAATACTGAACTATACATATTTTTATTTGAAGAATTTCGTGTTTTTTATGTTGTTGAATGTGCAGTTTTTATGATAAAAATTGAAATAATGAAAGCTAGAAGGTTGACGCCTTATATCAGGGAGCTACATTACAATTTATAACATCGGCTATATTTCGAAACACGCTACCTTGAAACAGTCTGCTGTGTGTCCAAACAAAAATCGTAATAAGGCTAATTACAAACCAAGCAAAGTGCCCCGATTGTCAAAACTGTCATACGCATTAAGTTGTGTGTCAGACATTCTTTATCTTACCATGTATTTCTACAAATCATGTACGTAGGTTTGAAGAGTAAACTTATTTACAGAATGCACATAACGTCACGATAAAGTCATACGTTATGTACACTTATCATTTAAATTAGAATTTAAATAATTACAGATTTACGCATTAGGGTTGTCTGTTTATCAAAAAATGAGGATTCCTTTACTAAACGATATTATTTAACTGATTCTAGAACAGAATATAAGTTAGAAGAATGGTAGCCTGGTCCCCTTGCTGATCCTTGCCAAGGCAGGAGAGCCATGTGGATTACAATCTGTACTTTCATTTGATTGATCAGAACAATTCGCACTAAATCGTGGGGTTTTGAGCCGTCGTCGTTAACAACGGAAATAAGTATCGACGTACAATGACACATTTAATCGACGACGTAGAATTATACGACGTCACAATAAACGTCTTCGTCGGAAGCGCAGCCATATTGTATGTTACAATGGGCTAAGATTCATGAAAGGTTGGCCCTGAATCCATTGTACTCAACCGGGCCCTAGTGACGCGCGGAGTTTACGAAGCAAAGGAACAGGGAACCAGATTATAGGGGAATGGTGAAAAAAAAGTGTACTTCGAGAAATGTTACACATGTTGTTTACTCTGAATCACCACAGACTGGGTGATACAGTGACGTCACAAAAATCTCAACAGGATCTACAGAACCGGTTGCTCTACGATAACGGGATCTATTTACCTCTTCACCTAATACATATTTCATGGCAAATACTGGTCATCTACCAACAAATCTGTAAGGAATTACCCAGAGCATTAGACTTAAACTAATATATGTTGCAAATAGATCCTTTTCATAAGATTTAAGAAGCAATGTTGTGTAGAGTGAATACAATGTTTCAATGAAAATGAAAGAAAATTGCTTTGAGGATGCTCATTACACCACTTTTTGATGACATACTACACAAAAATATTAAATTCCATTGTGTCGACAGGTTACCTCTGGGAACTAATTGTACAGGTACCTCTATAATATGACCCTGACCTTTAAAACGGTTTAACAATACATGAAACATGTGGTGTTATAAACAGTGAAAACAAAGAAACGGATTCATCCCAGTCAAATCTTCGCCAAACAATTAATGTTAATTTCATAGCGATGCATGTAGTGTGTTCTATCAATCCATAACATGTTTGTATGGAGGAAATTCGAGTTAAAATCTACACCCTTGTTGAAATTAAAAAGTTATTTACTTGCAGTATTTAATGTGTTGTTGTTTAATTTATATATTTGCTTTATTGATTTAAATGTACAGTCTGGTATTTGCAATTTAAAGCATTGTTTCTGAATTTTAGATGTAAGATGCAAACATTCCTAACTGTTTTAATTCTTGGGTAATCAAGAAAGATAACTCTTGAAAGTGTACTTTTTATACCAAATATTTTTAAATTGGATTTTTTACTTCGTTTAAACATTTTTCAATCAATTTGACACATGTAATTCATAACTATTCATTCCTCCTCTCTTCAGAAGTCATTTTCTAAATGTTTTGTGCATAGATTAAAAAGATAATGACATTAATTATTTTAAGGAGAAAATCATTTTTTTCCAATAAAAATCATTTTTTGGTATTATGAGGCATTTTCACTGTGCGTAATTGTCTTAAGAAGATGCGCATCATTTGACACTGAAATTCTCTTAATACTAAACTTAAATAAAACATTTAGCTAAAATTAGACAAAAAATTCTATAAAAAAAAATTATGATATCAATACCACCATCTGGATATTTAACATCAACATTATAGGTGGTGCTGTATTTAAATCTAAATAAACTGTGGATGTCATGAGCCATCTTAAAGTGTATACACATGTATCTCTTTCTGTAGTGCAAGGTTTGACAGGCGTGTAAAATATAAGTGAAAGAATGATTGTTATCATCAATGAATTATTTATCCTTAGTCTTTATTTCAATTTTTATCGCTGCAAAACATTCTATGTGCATATATTTTTTTTTTTCATTTTGATATTGATCATTCCATATCATTATCCATGTTAATCGGTGAAATACTGTATTTTTTATTTTGAAGATTTTGAAATACTGTTTTTTTATGCTTGCATTTACCTTCAATGTCTAATTTAAAGAAATCATGTGTACAATAAAATAAGCACAAAGATTTGTAAGAACAGCAATAAAATACCACGTTTCTGCGTAAAAGTAATATCAGAAGTTGACCTGGTGGTACAATAGAACATTCCTATAGATAGTATCGACTTGGATAACTTTTAAACCCATGACGAGGTATTAATTTACTCGTGTAATGTTACAGGTCATATTCTTCAAAAGTTGTAATTCTTTTTTAAAGGAAGAGAATAGTTTTCGAAAAATTGTGGCATAAGAGGGAGATCCCTGAAGCAGTTCATAATACGCCCCCCCCCCTCGATCGTTTAAATGATACCTAATGATACCTAATTTTGACTGAATATGTTAAACAATAAGCATTTATTAAATAAGTTCACAGCCAACATGGCTGACACGGTAACTTCTGTTTTCTTTTGCTGAAGCTTTACTCAATCGAGCAAGGAACGGGATGTAAGGGATTGAAATATATATTTTGCTGTACTTTTGCTTTCCACGGCCACGGATCACATTAATTATTCTACAGGTCAATTATATATATATCATAGCAGTATCCTTACGTTTTCTTCTCGTTTTGTTGGTTTTTATACATCCAAGGGACATGAAATTCTACATTTTTTTTTAGAAAAATGTAAGCCAACGATAAAAATCTAACTGCAATTTGCTTACTCTTATCTTCTAAAACAAAATTTAAATATTGTTTTCTAAATGAGGACATCTATTTATCAGAACCAGGCAGAAATGAAAATAAATGATACATGAAAGTAATAGATTTTTCATAAACTATCATATTTACATTGAGATGAATGCTTGACAACTCGCCCCTAAAACAGGTCACAACCAAGACAACTCGCCCCTTATTCAGGACAACTCGCCCCTAATTTAGGACAGCTCGCCCCAACTCAAAACAACTCGCCCCCAGTTTAAAAAACCAGCAAATATTAAATATATTAAACAGATATTTGAATTCATATTGTGTTAAGAAAGTTAAAATAAACATCTGAAAAATTTTCTCATTTTCTTGAAAACAAAACAGAAATACTATGTATTTTGTGTGATAATTTAAACATTTTAGCTATTGTCGCTACTGGCGCTTCAAGTTTTATTTATTTCGCGAAATTCACACATTTATTTTACACTTTCATCACAAAACCTAAATAAATTTCAGAGCTTGCATGCTAACATTCTCCATCACGTTGAAACTGCTTTGGAGCTTGGATACGAGACGCCAATTTAAGGTAGATCGCGGGTTTGCTGACGTCACAATGGGATTTGACGTAAAAAGCCTACCGCGTTCAGATTAGCAAGCAAAAAGCTGTATATTGTCCTGTATGCAGTAAAAAGTGAAATATATATTAAATGTTGTTCGGTGTTTTTAAAATATTTTTTGTATGTAATTGATAATAAATGATTTTTGATCAAGGTTGTCTTTTACATTATAAGAAGTTTTTCACGCTGATATCTATTGTATGTGCGAACCTTTCTAAAATACTATACAATACAAAAACAGATCCACCGCCGGTGTGTCTGGCGCCTGCCCTGAAGTTTAATTTTTTTGTTCACTTTTATGAATTTTGTTTTGTTTGTTTAATTTAGTCTGTATTCTAATCTACTTTATTTTGATTTGTTTTACAATCATCTCTAACTCATTATACAAGGTATCCATTTTCTTCGTGATAATGTACGCCTAGACTGGTAATATTTATGCGCAACAATATTGTCTGAGCCATATACAGGTATAACATTTTGTAAACGAGAAAGAAATGGACAGTATATGGTACGTCAATATGCTTAATGAACTATCATTTGTACACGAGTTTTTCTTACTGAAGAATTTTTATTTCTTTTGGATCGGGCGGGAGGGGGTGGTGGTAAATTAGATAATTATCAACAGGAGAGAATTAATGATTTAGGTAACATCACCAAATAAAATACGTCCTATAAATTGTCATCTAAAACTAAGACCGTTTTATTATTGACAATCAATAGCGATTCGGCTTACAACTGCAATTTTTTTTTTTGGGGGGGGGGATGTCAAGGCAAGAGTTACAGGCCCGTAGGAAGCAATCTCAGTTAGGGGCACAGCTACTCGTATACATATTTTCAGCCAAAAGTTCCTTAATAAGCATAAAAAAGGAGGGGGTACCAGGCGTTTTAATTGAGGGGACACGAGCAAATATAGTAGTAATGTTTTTTTTTATAGTATTTATACCTGTCTTTTGTATACTCTATACTTTCTATAGTATTCTATATATCGACAAAATATTGATAAGAATACCTTTACAACATTTTGAAGTGAAAATTGATGTCTGTTAATTCAAGGATAGACACAATTAATTCATTCTATAAAGTATAAATCTATACAATGTAGGTCATAAAGCTACTTTAATTCAACTGCAATATTTCCAATTTAAAATCGGGTAGGTTTTTTTAAAAAAAACAAAAATGATGCAAAAAATTTAAATGTTTGAAAATGTTCTCAAATCCGGTAAGATGTTTTTCTTACATCCATGTACATTTGTTATAATTTTTCCGAACCCTTAGCCTTGTTAATCGCAAAAAAAAGAAGCCACATTACATTTAAATAGTGTCATGCTGGTAAACTATGGCAATGATTAATCGGGAAATTGAATTCACGGACTGCATGCTTTATTTTGAGTGAATTGTAGATGAATTTCATTTTTTTCCGAGTCATGCAGGCATTCGAAAATAATGACGTCGCACCAACGTAATATAACGTCGTGATGAAATTATAATACTCCTGGTGAAAATTTTTAAAACTTTAAAGTTTTTTTGCAAGAAATTGAGCGAGAACACATATTAATTTTTTTTAATAAATCGATTCTAAATTTACTTCACATTCATTGTATCGAGTAATATAAAATTCGTCTGCTTCGTTTTAATGTTATGATTATGGTTTTGACATGTGAATACCGGCAGAACAGGGACATTTGACTATATATTCCATTGAAAAAGCTTCACCTGTTCTCATTAACATTAGCGCATTTGAATAGCGATTACTATCTAACAACGCAGACGAATCTCAAAAAATTTTCAGAAAGTAAAATTCAAAACGAGAGGAGTTAGCTGACAAATTTTAGCCTATGTTTTCAGGCAGAGAGTAAACCCGCTATCTACCTTAAAAAAAAAACAAACTAAATACAATCATGTATTCGTAATTTCCGAACTTGCATGTACTAGTTTATATAAGTTATCACTTTGAAGTATAAAAATTAGCTGTTAGCTTTGGTATGTTATCAAAAATTTCTGTCTGATGTTTTCCTTTGAAAATTAAGTAATGATCATTATCATCAGTTTCCTACACGCCATCAGTTTAACGTCAATTTCGCCATTAAATAATTTAGATGTTTAACACTAAAGAAAATATGCTTCATTAAAATAGAAATATTTTTTAAATAACAATTTTAAAATTATGAAAAAAAAATATCATATTAACATTAATGCATTTTACTCTATTTCGTAAGAATAAAAAAAAGAATGGATGGATATTATGATAAATCTTTTTGTTGCAACTACTTTATTTTCATACAAAAATATAATGTAAATGCATCATATAAAAACATCAAAATAAATACTTAATCGCAGTTATTAATGGATTTAATGCATAGTTGATTAAAAAATGAATTCAATATGCTGAACAAAATAAGTTAAGGATCACGATTTATAAATTATTTAATTCACAATAAATGACAATATATTAAATTATAACTATATAATATCAATCTTTAACAACTAAACAATTTTTTTATTGTGTTTATCAAAAATTAATGAAGCCTTAACGTGCATTTGGATTAACTGTCACACAACCCCCAAAACAGAATGAAAAACAGCCTTAGTAAAGGATGGTAAATTCAAATGTAACCGTTTGCGCAGTGTTTTGGTAAGTTCAATATGCTGTATGTCCACACCGTGCTTGAATAACGGAATGGCAACGCTTCTGCATACTGCGGATAAGTCTCCGGAAGAAGATTTGCGGTAAGCTAGCCCATTCCTCGACGAATGCTGCAGAAAGCTCCTCGCGGTTCCTAGGGAGTACTTGGCGCGCTGAAATGGCTTGCTGTAGCATGTCCCAAGCATGTTCTATGGGATTCAAATCAGGTGAAAGACTGGGCCAGTCCATTCGCTCACTGGTTTCATTTTCCAGGTATTCTGTTACGACGCGAGCCCTGTCAGGTCTAACATTGTCGTCCATTAAAATAAAGTCATAATCGATAGCACCTGCATACAACCTGAAAATAGGGTGCAGTATCTCATCTCGATATCTTATCCCTGTAAGATTTCCTGCGACAACGTGCAGCTCAGTTTTTCCAGTTATACTGATACCACCCCAAACCATCACTGAACCACCCCCGAAACGATCATGCTCAGCAACACAGTAATCTGCATAACGTTCACCAGTCGTACGCCAAACTCGTCTTCGACCGTCATCAAAGTCTACCAGTGAAGTAGTTGTCAATTGACATGGTTTCGTGCCCACTGGAGTCTGGTTGTTTTGTGTCTTGGGGTCATTTTGGGCCGAACTGCTGGTCGGAATGCTTGGATATTAGCCGCATGGAGTCTGTTTCGAACTGTCTGTGGTGTTACTCGCGATCTTGTTGCAAGTATGTTTTTAGCCTAACAGCACTCTGAAACCTCTGTCGTTTTGACATATTGGCAAGATAGCGGTCCTAACGAGCCGTTGTTGACCTCGGACGACCAGAACGTGGTCTCTCTGCAACGGTACCAGTATGTTAAAATCGATTCCATAATCGTAAAATGACACTTAAATTGTGCAGCAACAGTTCTTTGAGTACTGCCAGATTGAAGCATACCTACAGCTCGGGCTGCCTCAAGGCCATTTAAGTGACGCCTCATGGCTTGTAATGTCACAGGGTCATCAAAAAATACTGTATATCTGTATACCCTAAATCATTTTGTTTTTCACACTGTGTCGGCATTCAGTAAAATATGAATTGGGCATGAATTTCACGACCCTACAGGTAGCATTTTCGTATCGATAACTTGATAAAGAAAGTACGGTTTAACTTTAACGTAAAAAATATATTATAATTGTTTTGGGAAAACAATTCAAAACCATGATCCTTAACTTATTTTGTCCCGTATATATATATACCCAATTGTACTAAAACAGTCAACAATATCCATTGTAAGGTTCTGTACATGGAGATGATTTTTATTAGAGGGCCTACACTCTCCTTGAATGTGAATTATAAATTGTTGAACATCTTGTATCAAAGAGTGAAAAACGATATAAAAAAACCATGGTTATCTTAATTACGAATATATATTGTGATAAATTGTGTAAAAACATAAAATTCTAGTTATCTCCCTTGGAACTCTTCAGCAAAAGGAGTTAGAAAGAGTGTTTTGTACTCTTCAATTTAGAAGGTGAGGATTAAGAAACATATGTGATTTCATCTTCATTTCTGAAGTTTTGTTGGTTTTAATACATCCAAGGGAATGTAATTCTACATTTTTTTTTTAGAAAAATGTAAGCCAACCATAAAAAACTAACTGCAATTTGCTTAATCTTATCTTCTAAAACAAAATTCTAATATTATTTTCTAAATGAGGACAGAGTTTGAGTATTTTGAAAAGGCTAACTTGTTTAACAATAACATCAAAAACAAATTAAATTCAGTTAATTTTGGGGAAAAACATTTGATTTTGTATTTGAATTTGAACACCAGCTGGGGATAACAGTCATTAAGTCATCGAAAGAAGCATGAAAGCTACAGCAAAGTTGGATGGATTTTTCTATGTCACGGTGCCTCTGTGGATGTCATATTTTGTCAAATTGAAAAAGAGGAAAGTCAAGAAAAAATGATGGCAAACATACAAGGCTGACTGCTAGTAAAAGTTATCAGTCCTGCTTAAATCTACCATCCTGAGAAATAACTGTCTTTTGTAAAATTGATTTTTTGAAACTGAAGATACTGTGAGCAATGAGCTCACTAAATGATACACCTCCCCCGCACCTCCCATGGCCATGTCTTGCTATGGGAACCTATTTTATTAATAATGCCACACTTTGGTACAATATACCACTGTTATTTTGCCTGTTTTTACTCTTAAATACATGAAAAAACTCAGGAGCTTCAATGGGCTTTGCCTCCTGGGTCCCCATCATTCAAAGTATGATATGACAAGCACAGATAATGTCATACTTTGGTACATAACTATCAAGACCCTTTGCCTGAGCAAAGTTATCCAAGCCCCTCCCCCACCCCCTAGTCACAAATTCTGTATATGCCCATGATAGCAATACCATTAGTTGATTTGGAAGCGATAAATCCAATTAATAAATCTTAATTGAGGAAAACTTAAAACACTTCCAGCTGGGCATCGATATGTGCAAATTTGTATGCCCACGGCAAAGTTTGTGCGTCTCGGGTGTTCAGGTGCACTGTTATATCAAACTCCGTTTGGGAATAGGTCCTTTTTAATATCGAGAATATTCAATTAAGCCCTGAAAAAATCACTAGATGTTTGACAAAAAATATAATTACTATTTTCTTATTCATTTAATCAAAATGTAAAATTGTGCCTTTTTCAACTTTAAATTTCCAAACTTAACTGTGTATGATACATTGTAGATTTCAAATGCATTTCCTTTTAATTGAATTATAAAAAAAAAGGATGGAGAGTCCTACAAAATTTGACAAGAAAAACAACTAATAAAAAACTGGCCAGGTAGTTATAGTTTAATCAGTTGAAATCGAGGAGGGGTGTGTTAACCTCTCCAAAAAATCTGAAAAAAAACTTGTCTTAATAGGAGTGGTGGCCCCCAAATATTCCTACAAGCAAATATACACACACACACACGAGAGAGAGTGGGAGATTTAGGAAGATGAGAGCAAATACAATATGCATGGGTTTCTGCCATGTTTTTGTCTAATTTAGGCTTAAATTTACATAACAAGTAAAATTGGATACTACAAAACTATAACTCTTTTTAAATTTATTACTAAGAGTATGAGTTTATGATGATATTGCAAGTGCATGTGGGAGGGGGGAGGTAAATAAATATTTAATTATCATTAATCCAAATGCTAAATTGTGATAAAAATGTATGTATTATCTTGTCATATGATGGATTTTATTCTTTGTTATCATTTCAGAGGCAATCAGTCTTGTTCTGAATTTCAGAATTCCCTTTGACAACACCTGCACAGCTGAGGTAATGTAAACTTTAAAATTGAGGACCATCTTCGTCAAGAAAAGATTATCAATTCAACTAACATTAGTGTTACATTTACATTATATTACATGTATTTATGTATCATTTGATAATTTGGTATTTTGTGTTGACAACTTGCAGTTTTTTTCTTATTATCCTTAAAAACATTCCTGTTCGTTTAGCAATCAAGGAGCTGCTGACAAAGGGTTAAATTATAGAAATTTTTAGCTCGAGTGAGCTTTTCTGATCAAAATTTGTCTTTTGTCTGTCATTGTCTTTCTTCAAAGGATGAGAATTTCAAAATTATTGGCATTACTGATATATCTTTTCAATAACAATGGCCCAGGAAAGATGAAACTTATGTGGAACTATTGTCGGGTAGTGTAGATTCAAATTTCTTCAAATCATGAACCCCAGGTGTATGACAGGGCCACAACGGATAATCAAAGTTAAACATAGCAATATATAGAAAAAATATTTAAAATTCTTCCTCTCGGATACAGCAAAGCCTTGATCGATAATATTTATATGAAAGCATCTTAAGGTGGTGTAGATTCAGGTTTGATCAAATCATGACCTCGGGGATAGGTTGGGAGCACAAAGGCCAATCAAAGTTTTACATAAGAATATAGAGGAAAAATCCTTTTAAATACCTTTAAAAATATTCTTCTAAAGAACAGAAAAACCAGTAAGAAGAAGGATATGGAGATAACGAACAGTATTCAATTTCAAAGTCCATAAAACAATACAAAATAAGAGCAGAGCAAACACGGACCTCCAAAACATCAGAGGTGGGATCAGGTGCCATGGAGGAGTGAGCATCCCCTGCCGACCGGTCACGACTACCGTGTCATGATCAGGAAATAACGGAAAAATCCGTTAGTATCGAGTGTTGTGGACCACGGGCTTCTTGACTTCATGATCATAGAGAAAACGAACCTTAGCCATTCCCTTCCGTCAACAGCAACAAGAAAAAATGCTTTATGGAAGGCCTTATTTCATTATTAAAGTTCTAATTTTAAATTATATTCTTTCCAGACAGATGAATCAACCACATGTATTATGTCAGAGGAATCTAGCTGGATCATCTTTTTAGCAGCCAGAACACATTCCTGTACATCTGACGGTTGATTCAGATAATCTCGACAGCAATTTCTAAATGATGGCCAAAATATCTAATAAAGACAATGTCAGTTTAAAACTCCCTTGAACGAAATCCAGACCAGATACACAGGATATTGACTTTTATACTCCCCCGAATGTAACTTTCGGGTTTCTTTGAAACCAAGACCAGGATACACCAAAGGATATTGAATAGTATACCTCTTCAACATGAAGATTGGAATTTTAGTTTGCCTATCTACACATGTTATGATTGTCAAGATCATTGGATTTTTTGACATTATATACTTTTTATTATGTGAATTTGATTTTCTTTATTAAGTTTCTGCTGATTTCTTTACTGTAAACCAACTTTAATTCGCGATTTTTGCGACTTACTTTAACTCGCAAAAAATAATCGCCGCGAGAGTTTTCTACACTATATTTCCGAGTTATAAATTAAATCATTTTATCAATCCCGTGAAATAATAACACATGACATGAACATAACACTATATCAATATAAAAATAATGTAAAGCATTGTAAAGAATTGGAAGACAAGGAGGAAAAATAAATTCCTCTTATAAGTTATTTAATTCCAGTTTTATCGTAACCGTATCTTTTCAACATGGAAAAGAATTTGTGAAGACGAACCTAGGTTTATACATAATTTGATGAACAGTCAAGTTTTTAGTTTTTCATGTTACTTTTGTTACTTATGAATGCCCAGGGAAATTCCAATAGTATGAAGTGATAGCAATTGTTTATCCTAAAGAGAAATTAAATACATCCCATGTACCTCAAACAGTGGATGTTTTAAATGTACTTGTTTTTTTGAAGTCTTGTACCTTTAAATTCCAACTGACACAGGATTTAAATGTCTTCAACCAATAAAGTTTTATTTAACAAAAAGGACTTGTTCAAACACCTATCATTTAAAACTGTTTATTGATTTTATATCTTGTCAGGTTAACAACAATTGCACTGAGCTGACGTATAACATTCCTCAAAAAACGAGTGTACTGAAATAAAACTATCTTCACAGAGGACGGATTGTGTGAAATGCAGGAAATGTACTACTAATTTGTAATTATATAATGAACATCGTCTACAGTTTATATGTAGGGAGAGCTTTGATTAAAATGATCTCTTCAACGACGTGTAGGATTATACAGAGACATTCGTAACCAAGTTCGGAAGTTGTAAGTAATTACCTTTATCTTTTTATTTATTTTTTTAAATGAAAAAGGGTGTTGTTCTTTCATCCTCATTTAATTATTTAAATTCGTTTTCATTACTGTATTGATCTATTTTCAATATGGCGTAATTTACTGTTGTTAGGACCTTTAAGGTTTTCTACAGTTCAGCAAAACTGATCATTTTTTCCTTATTTTACTCGTTATAATTAATTGATTATGGGTCCTTTAACAGACAAAAAAGTAAAAGAATCCTTCAGCTGCTTCGTATCGAAAATAAGAGTAACAATATTCTCACAATCCATTAAAAAAGATGGCAACTTTCACTTTCATATTAAACATACAGCATTAATTCGTAGGTATTACAAGAATAAAAAATCATACACATAACTTGTGATAAAATACAAGACGGGAAATCTATGTAAAAACTACACGTACGAAAAAAGTGTTTTTAATATTTGGCTTTTTTTTTTAAAACTTGCAATGAACTGTTTTTTAGATTTTAAAACCAGTCACGTTTGAGTGATTGAAAAAAAATTAAAAAGCATAACGCATCATGTGCAGAAGAAGCATTCTTTATTAACTGTGCCTTACTGTCACCTAGAAATTTTACAAAACAAAACAATGTTTGTTTCGTTTTACTGTCTTAAGAGGAATATATTAAATTAAAATTATAATGTTCTTGAATTCCTTGTAATCATTATGTAAATACGCGAAATGTATATAATTTCTTAAGTTTTTCTTAAATAGTGCGACTCTCGAAAATCGTCAAGGGCAAAGGTTTTTGCAGGACGTAATTCCAGACACTAATATTTTCCCGTTAATTTAACGTACATATTTGAATAAAAACCAGGTCACCTAAAATTTAAAAATCTTTAAAGATCAAGTTCAATACAAATGGCGTTTTATTTGAAGAATTTAAATGGAAGTAGATTTTGTTGTTCAATTTTTTTATTTCGATTAAATAATTATCAGGGGACCTGCGTATACGTTTCTTCTTTTTAAACAGCCTTTTAACTACCGTTCCTTACCTTGAAACAACGTTAACATTGTAACTGTTCATTAACGAAGTGCTTTCATTTTCGTTTACATTTCTCAAGGTTTTTGATAATTTGTCGTATTTTTGGTTTATCTTTAAATTTAGATAAAAGATTTGAAATGAGAAGTGAACTTCTTCAATGTAAGTACATCTTTCTCTGTTGATGATATAATTTATCACGTGACCAGATGTTCAAGAACAAAAATCAGCATGCATTACCAGGGGTTCCTTGAAAGATACTAATTGATAGAAGTTTTGAAATATTCAAAGACATATCTAAAAAAAAAATACTTAACATATATTGTAAAAGGTTTTTTTTATCCAAAATTGTTGAAGAAGATGTGTACAACAGCATATATAGAAATTAAAATATAATATACAATTTTTTTTACAAGAATTGGAACTATCCAACTCCATGAAAAAAGACAAAAAAGCTAAAATGCATATGACCTTGATAAATTAAAACATTTTTGCCCTTTTGATAATGATTAGGGATGTCAACAAGTACCCGGTTAACTGGGTACTCGATCGAACGTCCGAGTATCGAATACTAATATTGATACTCGGTTACTCGGATGTACATTTTTTCTAATTCCAAAGTGCTATACGAGGGTTGGCCCACAAAGTCGTAGACAGGGAACATAATTCATTTTCTCTTTGCTAAATAAAATTTCCTTCCCTCTCATAGCAAAAGGTAACATTTTATGATCATGCATTTCAAGTTTCATGACAATACCACATTTAATAAGAAAAATATGAAAAAATAAAGAAACCATGTAAGTGTACATCGGCGCACGAAAGTAAGCGTAATTTACGTCTCTCATAACGTCATGATCCCTTTTTTGCTTCCCATGAGGCTATTAACATCCAAATGAATATTTTTTGTAGTGAAAAAACCACTCATGACTAAGGGACTAATTTAAATTCACTAATGTCCGTTTTCTTATGCAGATTTAAATTTCAGTCAAAATTAAATTAGTTGAAAGATCACCTTACATTTTAGGCAGCAGAAACACACTTTGTTTGACGACGTTTATGGCCCAGAACGTCTGCGTTTACCAAACAATTATCTTCTTTACATGCAATAACTTTTTTTTTCGATATAGAGGAAAAACTATCCTTAAATCTCATGCTTTTTAAAAAACAAACAACTTTTCAATTAAAATATAGTGTACGTGTAATGTCATTTCTGTACTCTTTTCCCCGTCTCTGCTTAATATAAAACATACCAAAACAATTTATTACATTTCCGTACGCCGGGTACGCGTTCGAAGACGTCATTTTCATCAATATCAATTCGGACAACACTTTGAAAATCATGCCATTAGTCGTCTGTTTCTAATGCTATTTATATGAAATTTTGACTTGCTATTAAGATTTTGATTCTGGTTTTAGTGATTTAAATTTTAGTTCAATCTTTTACATAGAACCAAAGAAATAAAAGCAATTGTAATAGTTATATGCGTAAATTATTCCGAATTTTGGTCGTGCGCCGACAGACCATATCGGCCTTCATATAAATCGTCCCAATATAATTAATATGAAAGATGTATATTTAAGAATTCACAATTTTAAAGAACATTGAATGTATTATGTCTTTGCAAAATTTGGTTAGTATTGGTTGCATTTTAAAAAAGTTATAAACATTGTCTTAGACTTTTTGGGACAACCCTCGTATTTATCAAAAAATAACTTAAATGTGCATGCAATAAACAGAGTGCCGTCGCCTACACCTATAAAACATCCGTTATCGCCTGTGGCTTTATATATATGCAGTAATTAGTTACCAATTACCTGCTTACCTATTGAGGTCCTTAATTTTTGGATGGCTTCAATGATTTGTTTTCATTGAGGATCGTTTAAGTACGTTCTGTTATTGTCCCCCGCTTTCGCGAAAGCGAGGAGACATTAAATCTCATTCGTCTGTCAGTCTGTCAGTCTGTCAGTCAGTCTGTCTGTCCGTCACAAAAACTTTAACCTTGCTCATAACTTTTGATTTAGTGGAGATGTGACTTTCATATTTCACATGTGTATTCCTAGTGACAACACCTTTATTTGGGTACCACCAAATTAGACCTTTTGACCTTGACCTTGGAGTTTGACCTACTTTTACACAAAAATTCCAAACTTTTTCTTTGGCCATAACTTTTGAACGGTAGATACTAGGTCTTTCATATTTAACATATAAATTCTTTGTGGCAAGACCTTTCATTGGATTCAACAACTTTGACCTTTTGACCTTGACCTTGGAGATTTCCGTACTTATGAAAAAAACTCTAACCTTGAACATTACTTTTGAATGTAAAGGGCTAGGGCTTTCATACTTCACATATGTAATCATTGTGAGGAGGCCTTTCATTGGATACCATGAACTTTGACCCTTTGACCTTGACCTTGGAGTTTGACCTACTTTTTAAAAAAACTTTAACCTTGGCCATAACTTTTGAACGGTTCGGGCAAGGGCTTTCATACTTCACGTATGTAATACTTGTGGTAAGACTTTTCTTAAGAAACTACCAATATATATAATCTATTTTGTCATACGGGGTCATTAGGTTCACTTCCTTATAACTTTTGATTAAGAAGAGAAAGGGCTTTCATATCTGACATTACCTTTGACAAGATTTGACACAAATGTCATAAAAAATGACATCCCACCCACAAAGACACCGAAAGCGGGGGACCACAATTCTTTGAATTTGTTTGTTTTTAAATCATTTTAAAATTATTATGTAACAGTGCCGAAATCCGACGTGCATAGATACTAGTATGCCGCTACCGATTTAAAATGTGCAAAGGAATATTTTGGTAAATAAGAATGAACATTGAAAAAAAAAAATTTTAAGTGAGCTATGCAGAAAAAATTAGCATATACGTAGAACTTACAATAAATATACAACAAGCGATCATAACAACGTCCGTTACTTCGATCTCCTTCACTTGTGTGGCCATCACAAAGGCGTAGCAGATGGATTAAAGCGTCTTTCCAAACAAGAACTGTAAATCATTTGTAATTACTGGTGTATCAAATTCATTCTTTTCAGTGTGCGTATTTTTTAAATAAATAAAGTACAATAAATCATTTTCGCTGGACTCGATGTTTTTAAACATGCACTAAAAACGTTATACGTAAATTCAGCATTGGAGTTTAACAGAGCTTAACTGGGTTTAAGAAAATTAACAGACTTGTACATGTATTTACAATTTTACCGGGTACTCGATCGGAAAAACGTCCAAGTAACCGATTATCAAATATCGACCGGTTTGACATCCCTAATAATAATGATAACACAATTATTATTTACACTGTGTTTCAAAAGACAAATGTTTTTCATAATGTTCAAAGACCGAACAGACACAACATTTTCTGTACTAAAAATCTTATATCAATAGATGGATAACGAAGCACAGAAAGGAAACAGGATGGAAGACAGCACGGGAGGACCTAAAGTAAGATGTCCCTTTGATTTCTGTATCATAAATTAAAACAGTCTTTATAATTTTGTCCTAACAGCTTAATTTTGTCGTGATCATTGGGGTCAAAGCCATTAGATATGTGACAGGATTGTAATTATATCTAATCATGCATATTATAGAATTTGCTTACTCGAGCCCTTTAGTGTAAGGTTTAATTTATCACCCTAATACCCTAATTGGTAAAACGTACTTTGTCTTAAAATTAGTAAAGATTGTAAAAGTATACATTACTTTGTTTGTAGCTACACATTGAACATCAAGAAGAAAACGAGGACAGCAATGCAGAGGAACCTAATGTAAGTTAATTATGTTTTCACACTTTTAATTGGTCACATGTGGTGCACAGTGGTAGAACATTTGCTTTAGAGAGGCATGGTAAATTTTTAATTCTTACGTCGATTTTAACTAACTGTGGGTCAAGGAGACCGATCCTTTCGGGTGAGACTGAACAAACCTCGGCACTGTGTCGCAGTAGATTCTACCACGAAAAAGCTAATTATAAATCTCTATGTAATGGCTCTGACATAGGTCAACATTTGCTGTCCACGAAGGTTATTGAAGGTGTTTCAATAAGAAAAAATATGGTGGTCTCTCGATATGAGTGAAAAAAAAATTTAGAGGAAAACTTTACGTTGTTTCAAATTTGGAATGTTAATTGGAATTTGAAATTTGACAGCTTAATTTAACATGGTCAAAATTTACGAGAACAATTTGAAGTTCAAATGTTTTATTCTAGGGAAGTTATTTTCTTCTAAAAGAAGACAAAGAGATTAGTACAGAACAGTATGAGGTAAGACAATTTTTTTCGGGGGTTGAGGGGTTGGGGGTTGGAGGGGTTGGGGTGGTGTAGGTGGGTTAAAATTTGTATAGTCAAAATTTGTATCTTAAACTTATAAACAGCGAAAGTTGACTAATTTTAGTGTTCGTGAATCTGTTCGTGAATCTGTACGTGAATACAAGAAAGCTATAATCTTTATTTCTAAAACGCTTGTTTATCTAATAAAAAAATGAATACTGGTCGAAATAATATTGTCACTGAATGAGAATAACATTAAAAGACAAAATCATTCAGAAGATAAAATGGAGAAATTAGAAGTGATGTCATCTTTCAGAAAAAGGTCTTTAAAGATGAAGATTATTCAAAAGACAGCAGTGAAGAAGATTCTTCTGGGTTGTATGACGAGGTCAGACAAATTAATATGTTCCATTAAGGAATGAAGCTTATCTTAACCTTTGTAAGGTTATATAAAAGAAGCGGTTTATAAAAAAAAATGCCCCAAGTTATGGCATTTCGTATGACATAGGCTAATATAAGCTTCATTTCTTACAATCCTATTTCAGTCTATACAATAAATATTCGGAGAATTGCTTCAAATGAAGCATATAATTAAAAGAACTGTCAAATGGAGTGATATGTTTTTGATGTACCGTATTGTGACGTACTCGGGCAACATATGTAATACGATGTATATTAAATCTTTTGTCTAATCAAATGACTTTAATTAAATTATTTGTTAATATCAACAATGTCCAAGGTACTGCTTGTATCATTTTTAATGATTTTTTTCATTAAACACAAATGTTGAAAGGGATGGACCAGCTCTGATGACAATAAAGATAAACAGAAGAAAGGGGTAAGCAGACATAAGGCTTTTACACTACTAGTTTACGATTATCTTCAAAGAATGTTAATTTGACATTGACCTAAACATTTACGACTAATGTGTCTAGAAAATACTTAGCTGATTAATGATGAAGTTTGAAATCTTCTGTAAGGAAACTTTCAAAAAAAAAAAGTTCTATCGGCTTAAAAAAACGTAATATTTTGAAAATTAAAATATACATGTATATTTAATGAATATGTTTTATCCAGGATATCCAAGACCACCCTACGATTAAAGATAAGATCTATGATTGTGAAACATTTGCAGGATTTAAAATATCTGAGGCATACGAGGGAGGTGAGTTCTATTAATTATTATATCAATAAATTACATTGAATAACTTATAAGTAATTTGCTTATAGCATGGAATTCACTTGCATCGTATACGTTTTTCTTAATTAGAGAAACATATTTTTAAATAAAGAGGATTACTTTTCTTGAAAAAAGAACATTCTTTTCTTTCATTTTAATTAGATAAAATCAAACAAGGACAAAGAGTTGTGCAAAATCCAGAGGTCCTTACAAATAACATCAGCACTAAAAGAAGAAACTGCATTGGAACCGTGGTTCACGCTGGAGATAATAAAGTTCTCGTACTGTGGGATTCAGAAGATGAGCCAGAGGAATATAACGTGCAGGATAAGACAGGCGACAATGTCAAGTACAACTTATTGCTTCTCGACAATGCTCAGACTGGTAATTCAATAACATATCCTATTAATAGAAACTAATGATACTGGGACTGAAATTTATATATCTATAGATATTGTCTTACATTCAAATATAAAAATTGATAGCTTTACAGTCAAGAAAACTAATTTTGTTCCATAATGAAATACATGGAGATGACTAACAGTATAAAGGCTCAAGATACCATTAAACAATGCAAAATAGGAGGGGAGCCAGCAAGGGACTTCAAAATATCAGTAGTGGGATCAGATGCCATAGAAGAGTAATACTAAAGAATGTTTTAACTAGAAAATCTATAATGACCTACCTAATAGACATAGATATAACGGAACTGGAACATACTAATTATAGAACGCCTATAAATAAAATCCACAAAGCGAAAATATCTTATTCTAGTATCTTCTATCATGGAATTGAACTTAGAAGAGTTTTTAGCGAGGCAAATATTATTGGTATCAAATAAGATGGATGAACCGAATGCAATTAGATGACGGTCATTATCAACAGAAAAACCATTCGATTTAGAATTGATTTATATAAAAAAAAATTACAGATCTTTAAACCTGATGATAAAATGTGTCTATGATATTTGCGAATAAATGCTTCGATTTGTTTTAAACATATTTACTGAATTTATCATTGTCTTCTGTTTTCAAAGGAGCTAAGCACGAAGCCCACGAATGTGACAATTGCAGAGAATACCCAATACGTGGTATGAAATGGAGATGTCTTTATTGTAAAGACTTTGATTTATGTACACGCTGCTACATGCAAGATAAGCATAATATCAACCACCCATTTCACAGAAAACTAGACAATAATTCCAGGATGTAAGTCATGTACATGTATTTTTCAATATTAATATTAGTTTAAAATCTTACTCTTATGCAATGTGTTTGAGAGAGAGAGAGAGAGAGAGAGAGAGAGAGAGAGATTTTAAATCACTTTTATATTATCTAGTATTGAAGTGGGTGTTCGTGGAATGGATTCCAACGATAATAGCCATAGAAACGTGTGTGGGATATTTCCTGGTGCAAAAGTCGCTTTAAGAAGAGACAATACCATAACAGGTAACTAAAGAAAAATATTTAGATTTTTATTCCTGATTCAATTTTCTACTTCAATGCAACAAACACAAATTCAATTTATGGTCAATTCAAGCGCTGGCTAGGATTCTTTTTCATACTGATTGTTATGGTCAGTATGCACACATTGAATTGACGACAGATTTTTCCATCATTCCCGGTCATGACAAGGACCATAAGGCGGGTGTGCTCGGGGGATGCTCAGTAAGCATACCTCGTCTACCCCCCCCCCTCCCTCTATATATTATGATCATGAAAATCAGGACAATCAGTAGACAATTTAGTGGTAAAACAACGAACTTCGATTAGTATGAAAGATGTCGGTCAGCACTGGACTTAATGTTAAAAAGAGTTAACGTTGATTTTTGGCATTATTTGAATAATGAAGACAAAGAACAATCCGAATTAAAGACGAATCTGTGAAAAAAATATCATTTAAACTTTTCATGGTATATCTTTTCAAATTATGTACTCACACAAAAAAGACATTGGAAAAATATAGCAATGGCAACTTGTGTTTTTTTAAGATCCTTAACTGCCTACTTTAAAACAGGGAAATAATCTAACTTTTTTGGCTTTTTATTAAATGTACACCCGGAAAAAAATACAAGAGTGAGGAATATAGCATGTATTTTCAAAGACTTTCCATATGAATGATTGATTTTGACACCAAAGTTTGTTATTGTTAAGATTGATTATTTTTAGGAACAGTGGAGGAAAGCCTCTCCATGATTGATTTTGACACCAAAGTTTGTTATTGTTAAGAATGATTATTTTTAGGAACAGTGGAGGAACTTAAAAATGAAGAATCCTGTCTATTTAACTGTGATGTGTTCGTGAATTGGGATGAAACAAAGAGCGAGGAACGTTACAAAGTCGGAAGGGAGGGGAAAGTAGATTTGAAGTGCGTGACTCCAGGAAAAGGACTGAAATATTATGAAGAACATTTGGAGATTATAACAAGTGGTTCGTAAAACAAATTCAGATTCAAAACACGTAACGCCAATTAAACAAACGAAGAGTTTAGTACATGTAAACCTCTATTTGGGAATATCAAATACAGTGACTGTAAGTCAATTTTATTTGCAACGACATTATTTTGCGATTTATTGGGTTTAAACTAGTTCACCACGATTTATTTTAGCGATCAAGCCCTTTGTTAGATTTGTTATTAATAGAAACAGAGACTATGAGCACGTGTTCGGGAGGAGAAATATTCGCAATAACGAAGCTCTCGGGAACCTAGCAATAATTTGGAGGTCCGTGTTTGCTCTGCTCCTAGCTTTTTTGAATTGTTTTATAGACTTTGATGTTGAATGCTTTCCTTTATCTCCACGTCCTTCACACGCAAAAAAAACAAAGAGTCAGCTTAAAATGTATATTGTATTTCAAGAATGTTGTATTTCTACCTTATTACAGGTACACCTTTAAACAAAAGCTTCCAATTATGAAAGCAAAAAAATATTCAAAAAAATTATTTGATATATGATAAAAAAAAAATATTAGCAAAACATAAAATGCTAATTTTATTTTGACCAGGTTAATTATTTAATTGTATCTCAGATTTACAATCATTGTCATAAATGTCAGGGTTACAAATGTTTTTTTTTTCTTCACAGAAAATGCAAGACCTGGGATGCGAGTGGTTGCAAAATACAGAAAAGGAAAGAAGGAACAGTATGTCGGAACAATCATTTCAAATGAAGTACGATTTTTTAAAATATATATATTCTTCAAGGATATCGTTATTGGTATTCCTGTTACATAGCCAAACACACTCATCGTCTGTATAAAAATCAACAAAACAAACCAGAAATAAATATTATTTACACTTTATAGAGAGTATACGATAATAATAATATTTTACAACCTAGCTTGTCATATTCAACAGCTAATTATCATTAATAATTTTGAAATGCAACAAATAAGCAAACTCACAATGATACATTCTTTATGTTATAGTTTTATCATAAAAACGTATTTTTAATCTCACCTTTAGAGCATTAACGTACAATGTTAAGGGTTGATTTTAATTTGGTTTTTTTTTATATTGAGGTATTTTTTTTATCCAGACAGGAAAAGATTCAAAACTATTAGTACAGTGGGATGGTGATGGAAAAATAAAAGAAATTGGGAAGAAGAAAACAATATTTCTTTATGATAACAGTCAAACAGGTAAACTATTATCTGTTATACATCTCTCTAGATTAATATTCTGCTTTTTCTACATTAAAAAGGAGTTTTGCTTAATGATTAAATTATATATGGCATACATGGCGTAGTGGTTAAAATTTTTATTCTGGTGTAAGGTTTTGATCCTTACATGCGGGTTCCAATTCCATTGTGAGACGTTGAGACCGGTCCTTCGGAAATGATTGGATAAACGGAGCTGCAGGGTTGGTGCCATGGTGGAGTGGGTATACCCTCGCCATCGGTCACACACAACGTGTGCTCCATGAATATAGCCCCGTGGGGATCCGGGTTAGAATAGGTTCTCATAACCCCCTTGCTTGTCGTAAAAGGCGACTAAATGGGCCGATAAATCGGATGAGACCGTGTACCCCGTGTCACAGCAGATGTGGCACGATAAAGATCCTTCCCTGCTCAAAGGCCGTAAGTGCCGAGCATAGGCCTTACTTTGCAGCCCTTCACCAGCAATGGTGACGTCTCCATATCAGTGAAATATTCTGGAGAGGGGACGTTAAAAAGTGTACAATCAATCAACAATCCATGAATATAGCTCATTATTTGCATTCCCAGTACTGACAAGTAGTATAATCTAGAAATAAGTGATTTGAGTGAATAAATCTGGAGAGTGTTCACTTTATAAACGTGAATTTTTCCAATGTTTAGATTGATTTTACAGGAATTGAACATAGTAACATTCGATGTGATGAATGTGCAAGAAGAATGAAAGGCGTGCGATGGAAGTGTGAAAGCAAAGACTATGACCTGTGTTCAAAATGTTACATGTCTGGTAGAGGAGAAATGAAATTGAAATTCTGCCGAATGATAGAACCTTCTAAAAGGTAAGAGAACCCACTGGAAAGAACTTTGCAAAAAGAAAATCAAG
Organism: Saccostrea glomerata; assembly: GCA_003671525.1. Taxonomy (NCBI): domain Eukaryota; kingdom Metazoa; phylum Mollusca; class Bivalvia; order Ostreida; family Ostreidae; genus Saccostrea; species Saccostrea glomerata. Next base: position 126,528 of record PRKT01000703.1, read on the forward strand.
ACTTTTCCTGTTTTTTTATCTTTTAGATTTCGGAGAGCAATAACTTTTACTATTTAAGGATATTTCTTTTTAACAACCTCTTGTTTATTTATAATCTCACTCTTAAGGAAATTTGTATAAACTGTGATTTAGCCACTATTAATGAATGGTTACAAAAAGAATAAATTCATACATAATGCTAGAGTTTTTTAATTCACTGACGACATGTATAATATTACTATGTATTTGTTCAATCTATTTGTAGAGAAAAATTAATGCAATCTCGATCGGCCCTTTCATCAGAAAATAAGATTCAAGCACTTGGACTATTTGAAGGTGCAACTGTATGCGAAGTCGAAAGTTCAAATGGTAAGTTCCTCGAACTTTGCATGGGGGGGAATAAAAACTTTTTTCTTTATAATTGATAATTAATTTTTTTTTCTCAATAGAAAAAAGACAAGGAACAATATCAAGGATCACCGATTACAAAGTTAACACGGGGAGGAGTGTAGTTTCTGTGAAATGGGACGTAGCTAATTTTTCCAAGAGCGGGTGGAAATTCACAGATCTTAAACTGCGTGAATCATTTCCAACTTTAAGCTACTATCCTGCTCATCTACCAAAACTTCAAAACGGTAATAAATTTATTTTTTATTTATAATTTTCATCCGGCGTCTGATTTTTTTTTAAATATAATTGATAATTATTTCTGAGAATTTCAAAGAACCTTGAAGCACATGTCGAGGTTTAGAATAAAAAAAGCTGCATGAAAAAAATCAAGCTTCATTTTGAGACTTTTTGAATCAAATTATATACTAAAGAGTTATTCTTCCTGGTTGAGGACTGGATAACCTTAAAATGGAGATACTGTTTTGTAAAACCAAAAAAAAAAAAGTATTTCACACTCATACCTAATACAGTGTAACCCTTGATGTTTCTTAGTTAAAAAAAATATACTTCAACTTTTATTTATATTTATTTCATAAGTTGTCTTGTTATTGATAAGATGTAACAATACCTTGAATTAGGATCTACTTTAAATTAAAAGATTGAATATGTATGTCAAAAATTGTCACAAAACATAATTAAGGAAATGTAGCAATTTAAATTAGTAATTCCTCTTAATCACTCTATCAATATAAAGGAAGCACAATTACTTTAAAAAGCTTAATTAATTTTGATCTTTGGTCTCAATATGTTTCACTGAAATATAATCGTATTATGTCATTAAGAATACAAAATGATTTTTCAAAAATTCCAAAACTTTAAGAGACAAAATAAATTCTCACATTTAACATTGCATGTATTACCGCATAGCGGGTTTTCTTGGCGGGTGTAAAATTTGGCGTTTTGCCTACTCAAAGGTATCCCAATAATTTTGGCGTAATTTATTTTAGCGGAGACAGGGTTTCAGCTCTTAGCAGATAAACACTAAAAAGAGTACTGAGTATTTTAGCGATTAAAATTTTAGCGGGCTGCCATTAAAACGCCAAAATAAGCCAAAATTAGCACCCCGCTAAAAAAAACCGCTATACGGTAATAAATTTTGGTTTCAGATATGCATGGATATATCAAAGCTGGGGATGAGAAAACAAAGGTATGCGAAAATTTAAAAGGAACCCTTTCATCTTTGTTTTAACCACATCACCTTTAGTTAGTACTGTTGCCATCTGCAAAGTGAAGTTGTAACATTTAAAAAATAAGGAACGTTGTCTGTTTTGTAACGGAAACGAACTACATGTATCACCTTAAAATATATGTCATTTCAGATAAAAGATTCCTGTATTGCATATATTTTAACTAAAATCACCTAAAAAAGGCATGACAAGTAAATATCAGCACTATGAATATATTTATATTGGACAGAATTGGTTAGGATCATATTTTTGCACACAAAAAAATATCGCTATACCTTTGAATTTATGCGACAATAAGACCTATCTTAGTATCTTTGAAAAAAAATCTTATTAATAAAATTCTTTGCGTGAGTTACACGTGATTGATGAGTTTTGTGACAAACTTTACTTTGCGCTAAAAAGTTAGTGGAACAATGGGAGCATAGGGTTACCAAAGAGTTATTTCTCAAATCAACATGATAAATTATCATTATTGCTATCCATACCTTATCATAAAACGCTTTGATGAGGCATGTGAACTGACCAAGTTATACCCCCGACTGAAACCTAATAAAAATGACTAAAACGTTCCTTAGGAACGCATTTTAATTTCTTCAACATTTCTCCTAATTTGGAAGAAGCGTCAGTCAGTCTTAGAAAGGGCAAAAGATCCTACAAGCTAGCTTTCCATAGTTAATGGGCAGCATGGGTCGGCGAAGTAATTAAGGCCGCCATTGCTTTGCAGGGAGGTCCCACAAAATAGTGACTTACCTGTAAATGAAAAGATTATACTTTTTAATGAAAATTTCTTATTAAATGTCAATGCCTAACGTTACGAATTTTAGAGTGGCCGAATGGAACAATTTGTTGCGTATTTTCGAACAAAGTAATCACGTTTTGTGTTCATTTTGTCAAACTTCTAATATAGAATGTGATTCTAAAATTAGAACTGTATTTTATTTTTATGGCCAATTACATATTTTGATAGATATTTACCTAGGTAATTCTTAACTTTTTTGTCCAATATATGCAAGGAAATCATAATTAATAGTTATTGAAAGTAAACCTTGTGCTGCTTTAAAATTATTAAGAATTAAAAGTGTTTAATTTCTTGATAATCATTATCTTACTCCTTTTTGAATTAAACTTTTCGTGTTTCCCTTTTTCAAACCTTCCCTTCTTTTTTTCTGTCTCTCCCCCTCTGGTGTCTTTCTTGGTTGAATGGGTGTAAACAGTTTAAACAAATTTTCTGTTGTAATTCTGTTTACTAAAATTGTTCCTCAGTTAGAATCTGCAGCTGCAATGTTTCACATTAACAAAGTTGGGTAAATACACATACAATTAGTTTTGTCATTTCCCCGATAATCTGTTTCATTTTAACAGATGTAGACATCTTAATTTCACATTACAAAGCATCTTTGCCCCGGTATTAAAATATGCAATAGGGATTCTGTTTCAGAAATTATACTCTGTCCTATGAATTGTCCATTTTCAAATTACCCTTGCTTGAGAAGGGCAAAACGAAGAAATAGCAAAAAAGAACGAATATTTTCATGCGTAGCGTATAAATGTCCGAGCAGGTATACAAAGTATCTTTTTTGTTCGTTCCATGAGATGTTTTTTTTCGGAGACTTTTAACAGAAAAAGTTAGAGTAGCTTATTAGATGATAAGAAAGACAATTTAATGAATGTCACCAATAAGATATTGTCGTATATTGTCGTATATTGTTATTATCGAAGCATTTTGTTCTTATTACAAAATTTCAGAAAAACCAACAGGAATTATTTTTGATTAACACATGCAAATCTTGTGATGTGATTTAACATATGTTTAAAACAATTACATTTATATCATAAAATCATGTTTTTTTCTTACATACATTCTTTTAAAACACTAATTAAAAATAATGAAAGATAGTTTGAGTTCTTTATTCGTCGATTTTTATTTCAATTATATGCTTATTTTCTGAACAACTTCCCGTTTTGCATTAAATTTAATTTTAGAGTTTTATTTCACACAATGTGTCAGATTTCCGTCGACTTCTGGTTAAATGAGAACGGGACCCATTTAAAACAGGAGAAAGCTTTACCTTATCTTCTGTTTGCAAGTAACCCTGACAAAGATATAGAGAGCGAACAAGATGATAATGAGGAAAAAATCATACAGGACAGAAGCAAACTCTTGCGTATCATACGAAGTGTTTCCGGTATGTGAAATAATCAGAAAATATATTTCAAAATTGTTCGTTTATTAGATTTTTTTTATTGAGAATGTTTAAATGGTTTTTATTAGAAAAATCAGGGTTGCCATGCTTGGACATCGTGGAAAAGACACTGTTCTTTCAGGATAAAGTCATCATTCACCAGAAAACAACAAAAGAAACAATTCAAGTAATATTATTATATTATAATTTTATTTTCGTTGTACCGTGTTTATTTATTTTCTGAAAAATAGTTTTAGTGTAAAATCCGTGTTGTCTATGTCACATTGTCTCACATCAACTCGCTTGCAGATTTCAAATCAAAATTTTTTAAGGAGAAGTCATCTATTTGTCATAAGCTAAATGCTAGAAAATCAAATAGAAATATACCAATCCAGGTTATACCATTTCATATAGGTAGCTAGATTATATTCATTTCTTAATTATGGTACTTTAAAATGTATTTCTGTATGTAAAGCTTATTTATGGAACGTGTAAATTTGAATGTATTTATCTTGAAATGAATGTTTTAGACCTATACAAGCACTGTATATTTTTGATTGTTCTTTCTTCCTGTAGATTTTAACTAAAATGGGAGAATATGCTTTCGAAAGAGGCGATTCAAAATACAAAGAAAATGAAAATAGTTATTTCCAACGCATGATTGAAGGTATTGTGTATGATAAGAAAGGTCAACATACCAATTACTGTGAAATCACAAATTTTAGTTGGTGTTTTATTTTTTGAAAGCAAATCTCCACGAAGCAAGAGTGTTTTTTCTTAAACCACGAAAACATTGACCCCACAAATGTATCTGATTTTACAGTTTGAGCTTGACAGAATTACAAGATTACCCTTTTTATTAGAATTAGCAGGCATTCAATTGATAAAATTAACAAAAAATAGAATCATTCCAAATGTAAATAAATAAATACAAATAATAATAATTTGATAATTATATTTCGGTTAATATATGAGTATTTTTACAGCTTACTCTGGTCATGTGGTACTTCCTGTTGCCTTATCCCTGGATAACGGCGGATTTCAACATGAAATCGTTGCTTATGCTGTTGACATGAAATTTCCTATATTATCTTCCAAGGTACGTATTACAAAAATTATGTTTAATAACATGACTAACTTTTCTTTTTAGGATCACAAACATTTTTTTGGCAGAATTTCTCATTAATTAATATCCATGTTTAATAACATGTTTATGATTCTCAACTGATGTTTTGAAAGTTTATGTTTGGTTTTATGGACTTTTGATCTTGAATACTGTTCAGAATCTCCATACGTTTCATTTCCTGGGTAGTGTGACAATTTTGTTAATGCATTCACAATATTTAAAATGCGGGTCAAATTTTGAAAAGAATAATTTAGAAAACGATACAAAGTAACACTTATAAAGACAGAAGAATTGTGTTACATATTTTAGTGATTGATTAATCAAATCATTATCATTCATAATCAGCCAAAAATATATATAAACCCTTACATTGATTTTTTTTTGTGATATGTACCCTCAAACTTGGTATTCTCAAATTTATATCGGGGTTACAATACAAATATGAGGTTATGAAAGTATAAACATCATTTCTATTTTTTTCCGTTTCTGCATTTAAGAAATCTACAAAAGATGCAACGGTGACGTTAATTGATCGTTATGGAGACCATCATAACAAAGAAGAATATAGCCGTGTTCTATTAGCAACGAAATATTTATTTAATGTTGATATTCCCTGGAAAGTAAAAATGGAATACGACGCTCAAGTGTTTCGTGATGATGTGTCCAAACTCAAAGACGCAAATGAAATATCATTTACTGATGAAATGCCACATGATCTTTACGAATTGGATACAATAGTATGCTGTACAGTTATTGCCGGTACGTACTTATAAAAAGGAATCACGTAATACAATCCTCACACTTTTGGGGTTGAGGACACGTAAAATAAAAATAAAATGCATTAAAATTTAAAGGAAATGAAACTCAGATACGGGTATTTTGGAGAGGATCCTCTGAATAAAATTCTTTATATCTAGAAGAGAAGGAGACCGTATCGTAGAAATGACATAATGCTCTATAACAGTAATTGGTTGTTAAGGGGATATGCTGTAAAATCATAAATTTTCGATGGGTCAAATATTCGTGGTTTGAGGAAAATATATTCGGATTTGATTTTGTGGTTGACGAATTGTTCAGTAGTACATGTAATATATGTGTTAAATTGCATTTCTTTGTGGACATGAATTCATGGGTCTCATCATGCCCCAAAAACCACGAAAATTACCCCCCCTCCAGTAATTTCACAGCAGTACATATACTGGAACCTTTGTTCTTTTTGATGTATGTCAGGGTTTTATGAATTAAGGTCCTTGGTAAAATATTATAAGTATGATAAAATCATCATGTATAATTATGATATAGATCTGCAAGTTTTGGGGTTGTCTTATTGTAAAATTAACAAATGTGTTTTTTTTTCAGTGTAGTAAGAATATGATAAATTATCAAGTGAATGAAATATAATCATGATATTGATCTTACTTGTGGTGTCTTATCTAAAACCCAACAAATGTGCTTTTTACAGTTTGCATGACAGAAAGAGCTCCAATGGATTTCAAGGCAGGCTCATTTATTTTTAATCGAAATATATGATAATAAGTAGAATCTCTTATATCAAAATTTTATTGTTCTATAGGAATACAGAAAACTACATGTATTTAAAAGAAAACAAAATTCAAAATTTCAGAAAAAATATGCCAATCCTCTGAGCATGTATCTTCTAAAAGCTGGGAAATGGAAAATTCCGAAAGACTGCATCAAACACTTTTTTAGTCATCGTTCCATTGAATATATTTTTGAAAAGGTATGTCATGTTTTACATAAGTCTATAATTTTCCTTCTTAAGCGTTATTTATTTTATCTTAAGAGAAAAAATCTCCTGGCGTACAGAAATATTTGCTGTTTTTTCTTGAAAATTCTTTTTATAATTATATTCTATACATTTATTTTATAGAACATGACAGAGGAGTTCAAAATTGGGCTTTGGATGGATTTAAAAGAAGCAACTAACGATGTTTATGAGCCACCTGTTTGGAACGGTAGTTTTTTTTTTTTATTTCGTTATCTAATTCTCTTTCGAACATCTTTAAAGTAATGTTAAATTCTCTCTTCCGACTTTTAGTAAAACTATGGGGTAGATCGGCCAGTGGTTAATTTTTTCTCCTGAAATTTTACACATATTCATAGATGGAATAATTGAAAACGTATTCATGGTTGGAATAAGAAAAGAAATACATATATCATGGCCTGGTATGTTAAAATAAATTGGGTTTATTTGGACGTTGAAAACAACTAAACTTTTTATTAAAAGATGGCCTTGTTACAAAAATTTTTAAATGGTTAAGATCGAAATACAGAGCTGTATTTTGATATTTTGCGATATCAACTATCGATTCGTGGAAGTTAAGTACAATAATAATTTCGAATCATTCTTGTTTTATAAAAACGCAAATCATGTAGTTTACAATGTTAAATTCTAAGTTGTAAAGTTAAACTTGATTTGCTTTTTAATGAATTTCTAAAATTGATGTAAAATTTTCTTAGGGATTTATGTATATTGTTCCCTGCTATTGATTTATAATAAAAGATTATGTGTTTTGTTCCCTGTTTATTTTTCTGGTGTTTTAGAGAACAGTGTTTACTCTGCTTCAAAATTGTGTTGTTTAATGAACTTTTGATTGTGAATACTGTTCTTAATCTCCATATGTTTGACTGTCCTAGGTGAAGAGCTTGAAACCTCTATTTCTGGGCTGTTTGGACTCATCTTTCTAGCTTTGTTAAAAGAAAAATTCTACGCCGGCGCAAAGCAATTCATTGAAACAGGATGTGTGAGTTCTTATATATATATACAATCATTTCTTTTCTAAAATGTATAGATTGATTTATTTTAAAAATTGTTAACAAAGTCATTTGACCTTTGCTATATCCCTATTGTATTCGTTAAGTTAAATTAGCTGGGGATCAAAGATAACTTTGCTATATCAGTTAATTTGCAATATCCATGGCCATACTAAACGAATGTTACTGAATTTACATTCCAAATAGATTTTACAGTGGCTCTTTTTTGCCCTGTTTAATTATGAAATTCGAAAGTTTTAAGTTTAGGGTGACAATGCAGTGTTTTATTAAATGGACCTTTGGTGACGGTGTAATAGGGAACATTAAGTAAATTTTTCTTCCAGATTTATCATGACGTCATGAAATGTCCTTTTTCATATCCTGGAATTTTTTTTAAATAACCTGTTGAAGGATAAGCGTAGCAACAGTCCACATTGCTTGACGACGGGTGATATTCTTCCGCACAAAAAAAAATGTTGACTGTGCAGAATTTATGCACGCAAGGTTCCTGTAATATGTATTCAAATAAAACATTTAGTATAGTATAACAAATATAGCATGTAGTTCAATGAACATTTTCACCCTAAAAAAACCTCCGATAATGGTTTTCTTGGGATGAACGTATCCATGTTACACTTTACAACATGCAGAATTTTTATAATAAGGATGCGACCATTTCATGCATAAATTGACATTTGTTCTTAAATGATAAATGTAATATGATAAATGTTAAACATGTGACTTTTGACTAACATGTTCACAACTAAATGATGACTGAGATGCAAGACATATGACACAATATTAACCTATGGCATTCGTTGGAGCAGACATAATCCCAAATGTTTACCTAAGTATTCTATATACTTGATAACAATAAAACATAACAATTTGATTGTTTTAAAAAGTTGTCTGTTTATTTCATTTATGTTACACATGTAGTTTTGTAGCTATATGTAACGAAGTGAATACAATTTTACTTCTTTATGTTGGTAATGTCATTAACAGGTGCGTATTCACTTTATCCTGGTTGGCTGTGTCATTCTACAAGAGGCCGTTGATGACTGGAGAACAAGTGAAGCAGATAAAGAAAGATTCGAACTGATGATAAAGTAGGTGAAGAAAACATGAGATGACATAAAAGATATGGAGATAACAACAGTATTCAAGATCAAAAATCCATAAAACAATACAAATCAGGAACAACGTAAACACGGGCCTCTAAATTTTCATAGCAATATCAATAACCGATAAAATGTTACAATTTTACGAATTGTTGTTATTCCTTTATAAAATTGTAAGAAATCATCTCATAGGCGAGAATGAATTTTTTGCAAGCTCTTTTTCTCGTTTTACTTCGTGAAAATAAAGTCGATAAAAAAGTGATTTACAGTTTAAAATATATATATATAACTCACTACGACAGTTTCTTGTAAATAAGACTTGTACGTATTATTTTTAAATTTTTGCAATGTTAATCAATCAACAAATCAATGTCTTGTTTTAGAATTATACGTATCTAAGATGACTTCTTCCTAAAATATTGTATTTATCGAACTGCCTTTATTTTGTGTATATCTTTCAATGCATATCAAAAGGGAAAGAGCAAAGTCCACGAACCATATCAAAATGCCTCTTGCAAGATATTAACGCGATTTTTATCTTAGATAGTATAGACTTTAAGCTTTTCATAGCCGTTTTTTCTTTTTTCAATATCTATTATACTTTTTAAAAACGAGGTCTTGCAATATGGCAATGTTTTAATAAAAAATTGCAATAGGAACGTCATTTTTTGTAAAGTAACGTCACGTCAATTAGCGATAGAATGACCTTGCTATTACAATGCACGGATATATAGGAATGTAGGACTTTTAAAATGCAATAATTAGAATCAATTTTTTTATTTATCTTATCAACTTCATAATCAATAAAGATGATAATTCTGAATGAATAGAATAAGAAAAAAAAAAATTTAACTAACGCGCTTCATGAAATATGCCGGCCTGAAGCGTCGTAGTTCATAACCTCATGAATCTTCAAAAATTAAATTCAGTTCTTAAATAGTATTGATTTGTTGAAATGCCTATGGGTATTAATTAAAACATTTTTTGTAAAGTAACGTCACGTCAATTAGCGATAGAATGACCTTCTTATACTCGTCACAGTCATAAACAAACATAATAATTGACATGAAAGTTTATATTTGCGATATTCATACATATAGTAAACTATGCATGTCTCAGAAGGTTTCTTGTAAAATACTCGTGTTTACTGCACAACCTTTATTTTTTTTATTCATCATTTAAAAAATTTGTCAATGTATTATTTTCTCAAAACGTTTATTTTTACTAAAGAATTATACATACACTAAGACATGTAATGATAAATAGACACATCTTTAACACTAACTTATTTTCTATTCACGCTTCAAATGTTTATCTATAGAAAATTTACCCATCAAGCTCTGCGAATCCTCAGCTGTGTACATGAAGAAGACAAACAAAGAAATGCAAAAACACAAAAACAGGAAAATAAATCGAAAGAAATCACTGAAAAAGAGAAAATAACAGTAGGGGAAAACATTCAACATTCTGGCAGAATTCTCCTTAACCATGGTTATCTAACTGGTGGCATTCAAACAGAAAACAGAATTTTTCTTGACAATGAAGTTGTGAAAAACATTCTAAACCAAATGTGGTATGGTGTTGAAAAGGTTACTAAGTGCAAGGTAAGTATAAATACTTATTGTTACTTCTCTTCATTAGCCATCACATTCAATTTGAGGAAAAGGAAGTAGGTGAGTTGATTGCGTGAATTATTCACTGTTTAGTTGATACAGCTAATAAAGATTCCAGTTTTGACAAAGTATTGGCATGAATTTAGAAGTTGACTTTGTCCTACATGTCATTCAATTTTCAGGTACTGGGCTTTGTGCTATTGGCAATTCTTCATGTCATTCTACTACCATTGCTGATGATAACACTAGAAAACAGGCCTCTAAAATGGTAAGAATGTAACATAATCATTTCAATTAGGTTTTCGTAAAATGAATAAGATGTGTATATATGAATGGTCTGTGTTAACGTGACTATCTTCAGAATTTCTTAATTTCTTATAGGTGTATGCAAGATTGTTTTGAGGCTTTCTTTTATTATCTTGATTGTTATATCTATGTAAAGCTCTTTAAAGTTCACATAAGATAAGGAGCTATATAAAATATTTTTTATTATATAAAACTTAACTTTTATGATAAAGTTGTCTCACATTTTATTTTCAGGTTGTACAGACAATATAAAATTCCATTTATGAAGGTTTGCCTGAACGTGGTGAGTATATTTTAGAATTCTAACACGATGCTTTATCCTTATTGCTACTTGATCCCACCCATAGAATTCCCAAGGTCCATATTCATGCCTAATTAAATGAATGGTATTGTTTTTGCTGTTCTTTATCTTCCAATATATTTATTTTACTTCCAGATGAGTCTTTTCGGTCTCCTAACAGGATATGCTTATATGCTTCTGTTTGACTTTGATAAAGGAATATCTAACACAGATATTTTTGTTATTGCCTGGATGACTAGCTTTTTCATTGAAGAAACAAAACAGGTAGTTCTTCCAGCCCCTTATATAAATATATACGTATATATATATATATATATATATATATATATATATATATATATATATATATATATATATATATATATATATATATATATATATATATATATATATATATATATATATATATATATATATATATATATATTTCTACGAACAGTTACTTTTACATAGACTACCTAATTATTTAAAGACATAAAAGAAATACATAACAAACTGAAAATGTCAGTTTAAAAAGTTGAATTTGCTTTGCTAAATTTTTATTGAAAATCACAAATATTGTTCATTTCCTTATTTCTTTGTACTACATGTGTTTAATATTTTCATAAATAACTTATCTTTTATTGACCTTCACACGCAGATTATATTTTCAATGTGTTCTTGGTACATGTATGAAGATGAATTTAAATAACACGTATTGAATTTGAAATACCATTAATGTTCTCGAGGTATCGTTGATGTTATAAGGCAAAAGAATTATTGAATACTCTAAACCACTTTTCATTAACGGGAACTTTGTTTTCGAGTACGCTAATACGCGAAACATTGTGCTGGCGATAATTTCATCTATATTACTTTTCTTTATATTAATATGATGCAGGGCAAAAAAGACAATTTGAATAAATTCGTCTGGAAAATAAAGATTTACGAATATTATGCTAAAATTAGGTGTCACAAAAATATAGTGATCTATGTACGTTTTCAAAGCTCTGTAACTTGAGAGAGTTTAATTTACAATGTATTTTGAAATAAAGGGAAAACTGTCTAGTCTGACATTTTTGAAAATCCGTCTAACTTTGATTTCTGAAGTTTCATTTCTCTCCAATTTTATCTTTGTTTCCTTTATTTTAACACTGTGCAATTCGTATTCCTGTCTATTTTGACACAAATATTGTCTCCAAGAGCATGTCAGATAAGACAGATTTCATTGTATACCGCGGAACATAATGACTTTTCAGGTCGTCGTGGCGGCTATAAGGAGAAAGAAGAAACAGTATATTACGGACCCATGGAACATTCTGGACTGGGTGTCTTTGACTACGTATACATGTGGCATGCTCATGAAACTTAACGATATGTACGACTACTTTACTGCATCCAAAGTTCTGCTGGTTGCGGCTTTCATCATGTTGAGTATACGGATCCTTCATATGTTTTCTATGTCCGAGTTGTTGGGTCCAACATTGGTCATTATCCAAAAAATGGTAAATGAATTATAAGAACACTTTTAACTGTTGCTGATTTTCAATTTAAAAAAAAGGTATTTCGCATGAGCTAACTAAATGAAGTTTCAAATTAATGATTTTTTTTTTAAATCATGTTTAAATAATTTAAAAAAAAACAATGTCCTATGGACCTAGTTTAATTTAAGATGTAACACGACATGTGATAGGGTAAAAGATTTAATTAATTTTGTATAATAAAACTTGCCTATAACATAATGCTACGTTAAAAATGTTTATTGAAGACTTTTCCAGAGGAAAAATCTTCTTATTGTTTCGTACATGAATCATCACACCATACGTTTTAGGAATGTGACATTTTTGACTAATAATGTAAAAGTATGATACATTCAAATATATGTGATTTTGTAATGTATGCATATATATGATGAATATATACCTATAAAGCAATTCTTATAATACATATAAAATAATTTTTAAAAAATTATTTGAAAGAAAAATCAGATGATCAAACTTATTATAAAAATATCACTATTAATGATAAAACAGGACAGTTAGCTGATGGGTCCTAATACAATAGTCCTATTTTATCAGGATCAGAGGTAAGTTAGCACCACCGAATGCAAACAAATAGGACAGTCTAGCTCCCTCTCTTGCTTTTCCTTGTCGGTGTTCATGGTGTAGAGAACAAGGTTTCGATAACACTGACAATCAAAAATCCTTACGCAAATAAACTATGTTCAAGTTTTCAAAGTCATAACTACTGATGTTTATTTATAAAGATAAAACTTTGATTTATTTTGGTTGCTTTATTTAGCATTTGCATTCTCTCAAAAGCGGTTAAGAGTAAGTGAAATATTTTAACACGTAACTTTAATATGACGACTATGGGTTGGACTTGAACGCAATTAGGCCGCTTCAAAATCTGATGGAACATTTATGATAACTGAAACTTATTCATTACTTTTTATATTAAATATATTTCAAACTATTTTACAGATACTTTGTTATTTGAAATAAAAATTAAAAAAGATATGTACTGCATTTTTATAGAATACCGATTTCAGCAATCATAGTATTACAACTAAAACAAAAATGCGCTAAAACGTCTCGACTCGTTTGACTTCTTAACCTGTTTAGGAAAGAGTATAATGATTTTTAGCTCGCCTGAGCCGAAGGCTCAAGTGAGCTTTTCTGATCACATTTTGTCCGTCGTCCGTCCGTCTGTCTGTCCGGACGTCCGTCTGTCCGTCTGTCTGTCCGTCTGTAAACTTTTCACATTTTCGACTTCTTCTCAAGAACCACTGGGCCAATTTTGACCAAACTTGGTACAAAGCATCCTTGGGTGAAGAGGAATTTAAATTGTTAAAATGAAGGGACATATCTCCTCGCAAGGGGAGATAATCAAATAAAGACAAAAATAGGGTTGGGTCATTAAAAACTCTTCTTCTCAAGAACCACTGGGCCAGTAAAGCTGAAACTTATGTGGAAGCATCCTGGGGTAGTGTAGATTTTAAATTGTTTAAATCATGACCCCCAGGAGAAGGGCGGGGCCACAATGGGGAATCAAAGTTTTATACAGAAATATATAGGAAAAATCTTTGAAAATCTTCTGCTCAAGAACCACTGGGCCAGAAAAGCTGAAACTTATGTGGAAGCATCCTGGTATAGTGTAGATTCTAAATTATTCACATCATGACCCCCGGGGGAAGGGCGGCGCAACAATGGGGAATCAAATTTTTATATAGAAATATATAGGAAAAATCTTTGAAAATCTTCTTCTCAAGAACCACTGGGCCAGAAAAGCTGAAACTTATGTGGATGCATCCTGGTATAGTGTAGATTCTAAATTGTTCAAATAATGACCCCCGGGGGAAGGGCAGGGCCACAATAGGGAATCAAAGTTTTATATAGAAATATATAGGAAAAATCTTTGAAAAACTTCTTCTCAAAAACCACTGGGCCAGAAAAGCTTAAACTTATGTGAAAGCATTCTGGGGTAGTGTAAAATCTAAATTGTAGGAATCATGACCCCCGGGGAAAGAGGGGACCATTACATAGAAATATCTAGGAAAAATCTTTGAAAATCTTCTTCTCAGGAACCACTGGGCCAGAAAAGCTGAAACTTATGTGGATGTATCCTGGTATAATGTAGATTCTAAATCGTTCACATCATGACCTCCGGGGGAAGGGCGGGGCCACAATGGGGAATCAAAGTTTTATATAGAAATATATAGGAAAAATCTTTGAAAATCTTCTTATCAAGAACCACTAGGCCAGAAAAAGTGAAGCTTATGTGGAAGCATTCTGGGGTAGTTAAAATTTTAAATTGTAGGAATCATGACCCCCGGGGGAAGGGCGGGGCCACAATGGGGAATCAAAGTTTTATATAGAAATATATAGAAAAAAATCTTTGAAAATCTTCTTCTCAGGAACCACTGGGCCGGAAAAGCTGACATTTATGTAGATGCATCCTGGTATCATGTAGATTCTAAATCGTTCACATCATGACCCCCAGGGGAAGGGCGGGGCTACAATGGGGAATCAAAGTTTTATATAGAAATATATAGGAAAAATCTTTGAAAATCTTCTTCTCAAGAACCACTGAGCCAGAAAAGCTGAAACTTATGTGGAAGCATCCTGGGGTAGTTTAGATTCTAAATTGTTCAAATCTTGACCCCCGGGGGAAGGGCGGGGCCACAATGGGGAATCAAAGTTTAATATAGAAATATATAGGAAAAATCTTTGAAAATCTTCTCAGGAACCACTGGGCCAAAAAAGCTGAAACATATGTGCCCATGGAAGGATCATGGGGTAGTAGAGATTTCAAAATGTCTAAATTATGATCAGTGGGGTAGGGTAAGGATGCATTATGTATAACAAAGGGGAAATCTGGTAGAGAACAGAATGGTCAAAGCTTCTCAGGTGAGCGATGTGGCCCATGGGCCTCTTGTTTAATCTGACGATGGAAGCTTTTATAACTACTTATAAGCAATCAATAATTAGTGATGGAGTCAATGCAGTGTCACCTTTAGTTTTCTGTTTTCAGTTCAAGGACACGGTTGCTTTTATGGCAATCATGTTTATAATCTCCATGTGCTATAACATCTCCTACTACGCCATACTATATTCTGAAAACTCGGAATTTACTTTTGACCAACTGGAAAAAATAACAAGAAACGGATACTGGATGTTATTCGGAGAGCTGAATTTGGAAGGAGATAGATGTAAGAAGAATAGATTATATCAAAATTTTTCAATCGATTTCATCAATAATAAAAATCAGTGAAATGATTTGATATACTTTGATCTTTCCCGTACTCTGGACATAGTAATTATGTTTTATCACATTTGTCCCGTTTGCAAAGTTTGTTTCATATGTGCTTTAAGCATATTATTACGTACTTCATACATATAATTAATTTAATTGTTGCGGATATGCCTGACATCACATAGGTATACCAATCCTTAGAACGTACATGGATTGTTGGACTGATACACATATATAGCAAATCCTCATTTATTTTCCGTTATATCCCGGTCATGACAAAGGGCACGCGGTGGATGTGATCGGAAGGTAGAGGAAGTTCATTCCTCCATGGCACCTGATCCAACCTCTGATGTTTTCAAAGACCGTGTTTGCTCTGCTCCTATTTTGTATTGTTTTAGCAAACACAAACCTCCAAAACATTAGAGTTTGGATTAGGTGCAATGGAAAAATGAGCATCCCCTGGAAAGCAGTCTTGCAAAAACCAACACTTCCTATTCTTCTATTTTTCTAGTGACGGAACCTGATTGTACATTTAACGTAACTGAATATAGAGATGGGTCACAAGAACGATGTCCTTCATCACTAGGGAGGTTTCTGGCCCCCTATTTAAAAGCTGTTTATGTTCTCACGGCCGTCATATTGCTTTTAAATTTGCTGATCGCTATGTACAGGTATGCCATATACTTTTTGGGTAAAAGGTTTTACTTGACTTTCTAAAATCTAATGGAATTTGGTCTTTGTCAATGTTAAATCTTTTTCGTTTTTGGATTTCTTTGTAAAATGTTTGAATTCATTGAATTCAAACGTCATTCAAATTAAAAAAATATATACATAAAAATATTATTATTTTCAAGAAGAAAAAGTTAATATGGTGAAAGCAAAACGAAACGAAAATAGTTCTAAATAGAAAGTGTTTCAGAATAAATGAAACACATTCAACTTTACCTTATAGCAAAAGCTTTCTTTGTCAAATGATGTTTATAATGCACAACAGAAATTAAAGAGTAAATAAAGTCGTCTGAGAACTTTCGTAAAATATTAGTTTTATATAGAAATAGCAAAGGATCTAGTAAAGTTATCAAAATCATAAAGTATTGCCTCTTTTTACATACTTTGTAAGAAAAGACAAAAAATTATTTTAAAGAAGATGAATTCATTCAGGAAGCTATGTGTGTCCACAATTTTAAAACAAGATACCCAAGTTGTTGATTAAAAATGGCGTTTACATTTAAACAGGGTTACAATTTGATTTATATCATTTAAGATAAAACGCATACTGATCAAAATCAATTTTATTGCAGCCCGAAGGACCGGGCTGCTGTATACATATAAGTTTAAGTGTTGGTGTTAAGTGTTGGGGATTGTGTTAGGAGAAGTTGTTAAGAATTAAAGGTTTTCTAAACATTACTATTGAAAAACGACAGGTCCTTTTTTGAAACATCGAATTTTACCTATCACTAAAACGTACTCTACACAGTTTGTGTTTTATATTTTTAAAGTGAAACAAATTTTTGAAAAAAGTGATGCATGAGTCTAGTTTTAATTTATATATTATCCAGGCAACATTTAGTTGAGGAATTGATAAAAAGGGTATCGTTTTTGTTCGATTTTCATCCGACTATAAGTTTTCAAAATATTCTCGACTATCGTCTCTAGCATTTAGAAGCATGCCTTTTTCACACATATCGAAGCAGTTTGATGATCAAGACACATTTCCATTTTTTACTTTTTTTATTTCCCGGGTGACAATTGAGGGTTACATTAATGTTTTCTTGTTTCGTATAGTAACACGTTTGCTGAAGTTCAAGAGAAGTCAAAATTCTACTGGTCCCAACTCCAAACTGATTTTTTGGAAGAGTTCAGCTTGAAAAGTATTTTCCCTGTACACATGCAATTATTAGCGATCCCTTTTTTTATCGTCCACGCCGTAGTTTGGGTGGTTTCGTCCATACCTCAGTGCTGTAATTCTTCAGTTCATGCTAAAGACGAAAAATCTAATATTCAACAAGCTCCATATACACATGAAGATGATATCAAAAAAATGAAAAGAATTCCCATGTTTGTACAAGGTCAGTATTAGTTTAATAACTTATTCATAAAGGGAAGAATCATTGGTGTTTTTATTTTTACTTTTTATTACTTCTAAATGTTGTTTGTTTTTTGATTTTTTTTTTCAGAGAAAGTATATTTCATTTTATTATTTATGTTTAATTCTATAAAATGTGTTTTCCACAGGATTTATATATGACAGTAACTACGATTTAAAACTAAAGGAAACACGGGAAGCTGAGGGTCAGGCCGCCTTAACCACCAAGGGGTAAGGTATACTTGGTTTAACGAACGTAAATCATTAAGGGATAAAGTGTAATTGATTTAACATACATCAATCAAGAAGGGTAAGGTGTACTTGATTTAACGTGAGTGAATCTGTGTGCTTGATTTAACTTTAATCAATCACTAAAGGGTATGGTTTACTTCATTTGACGTACGTCAATTACAAAGGGGTAACGTGTACTTGATTTAACGTACCTCAAATACAAAGGGGTAAGAGTGTACTTTTTTTAACACAGTATCAAAAACCTGATTTCGCATTGAATTTTTTTCTTTCACATTATCCATTTCAGGGAAATGGATATTAATGAAGAGAATAAGTTTAAGGTAATGTATTCACGTAATTTTTAAATAATTCATATCAAAAATAAAATTTACAACATAAGTTTTCATATTGAATTTTTTTTTCACTGAATATCAGCATTTAAAAAAATGTTTTTTTAGCACGTCTTTGATATAAATATACATGTAAGTGTATATTCCAACAAAGCACGAAATGCTTGGAGGTTATAAATGGAATTGATATTTTTATATAATTTACAGGAAATGAATAGAAACTTAATGAGACATCGCAGAAAAATAGAAAAGAGCATGATAGAAAACTTTCAAAAGGTATTTTATAGCTACCTTATAATGTAGAAACAGATACGTACTACAATTCTTACGAGGAACAATTATTTTGTTATATGAAATATATATATATATATATATATATATATATATACAAAGATAAGGAAAAACATTCAAGTTCAAAAGTCCATTAAAAATACCCAGACACAAACCTCTAAAACATCAAAGATTAGATCAAAAGCCATGGAAGAGTGTGCATCAAATGTCGGCCGGTCAGTCCCGTTTATGTGCTCCTTGTCATGAAAAGGAAATGACGGGAAAATCTGTCGACGATGTATTAGATAAATTTATATAAATACTGCCCTATCAATTACTATGAAAAAGAATCATTAAGAATTTGACATAAGGATAGATTTGCTTACAAGGTAAGTGAATTGACCATAGGACGTACGAAATGACTACATTAAACGTGATTGCCGATTTCCTTGTTTTATAAACTTGTTTGTCAATAATCTACCCCGTTTTAAGAGTTGTCCGTATAGATTGCCCTTGCGCATCGAATCAACATATAAAACGAAGCCTTAATGACAAATTTGTATTTACATTTATGTTGTATCATTAAGCTTTAACTGTTTTTGTCGTGTGATGGGAAAAGAATTCTTTCAATGTAGTTACATGTGAATATATGACATGGGTTGCATTCGATACTAAATTCAGGGGTTGTACAAAGGGTAATTTTTGTGCCCAACATATTGAGCTATAACATTCTTTATGACTTCAAGGACAGTTGTTACTCAAGTCAACACAAGACTTAAAACAACACAGCATTTATTTGATACGCCCGTCATATCCATAAATGAGAAATAAGAGTATGTACTCTGTTATAAAACAATTATGTTTTGCTCCTTGAGAATTATCTTGAATTACAGTGCTCATAACATTATCTAGTTTGCATAAATGTATTAACTATAAGATTTCAGTATCTATATTAGGTGAAAATGAATCGAATATCTAGTTAAAATGGATTGTTATGCCTTTCAAGAGATTGAGATGTACATACAGTTTTACTCCTTTTTTATAGATGGAGTCGAACCTTCTGACAAAACTGAGACCAGATTGTAAGTTTTAAAACAAACCTAAACCATTCAGTCTAATTAAGGCTTGGTTATTAAAATATTTACATTTGCCATTGTGAGTTCTTAAGACCAGACGACAAGTTCCTCAAATATACAACTATGTATGTTTTTTTTATCTCTAAGAATCATATAAAAAATATTCATATTTGTCACTCTCTTCTGATTTCTACATTGTATTCATTTTTTTAATATAACTACACCAAAGATTGTAATATAGGCCATTTGGAAGATAACCCATGAGGGATATATAAGAAATATGACCCCATGGTATCTTGTCCAACTGACTGGTAAGGTAGCCTATTTTTTGTGAGGAAACGTGTTTAAGTACCTAAACTTAATTACAAATTCTTAGGAAAAATTATATATATTTGTAAGACCGTGTCATTTGACCTTAAGTGTTAATAAAAAAGCGCTTAAAGATGGTCATGCAATCAAAATCTTTCGCTTTTAAAAGCATGTTACACAAGGCAATTGTGACGTCACGTAAATTCTTGAGTTGTGTAAAAACTTAGTATTAAAAGTTTTTACTGGTCTTCTGTAATACAAACAGAATCCAAATTATAAAAAAATAAATACCGTTTAAAGAGCTTCTTTTTTATATGACAAAGAATTGGTCAATGAACATACTCTACTATGAAGTATTTCGGGTTATATGCGATTTTATCACGTTATCAATTTAATTTCCCTAGCAAATAAAACGCAAAAAAGGGTATCTATTTTTTTAAATGTTGCAAAGTCAGGGGATTGATATTTTTTTTTTGGTTTTAATACCTTATCTATATGCAATATATCTGTATAGAGAAGCATTTAATTGAATTTGAAGTGGATTAAAATATAAAGTGCCAGAGGCGTACAAGCCACTACAAATTCACAACTTATATAAAAAAGTTTTGTACAAGTTTTGAAATTCTTATGACGGCTTTTGGTAGCAACATGAAGCAACGTGATTTTTTTTTCGGGATGGCGTTGGGTTGTTTGGAGATAGAGATTATACTCATTCTTATTCATGTCTTTCTTTTTATTATTATTGTACAAAAAAAGGAGAAGAATCATTACACTTTTGTATAAAAAAGTTTTTCATAATTGTCCACTTCTTGTAGCTAACAGAAGATCAAAATCTGAATTGAGCCCTCATCCTTCTTTCATGAGATATCGCAGACAATCATCCATCAAATCCAGAATATCTTCGCATATATCTGATTTAGAAAGTGGTAAGTAGTATTTCTTTTAACATATTTTCATCTAGAAAGTGATAAATATTATATCCGATGAAAATGTCTATTCAAAGGGTTCAGAATAACATATTCATTATTTTTATTAAAGATTCTTACACATCTAATTAAAGTTTATATTATCTCAAACGTACTGCATAATTTTGTATGACGAATAGTTGCTATGGAATTTCATACAAAAATATATCTTATTCCACCTCGTACTTATTGTTTTTTTTGGACGCAATTGATTGACATATCATTGCATTTAAAAACAATAATTTTATTCTTAATAGTTAAGAAGAGTGCAAATTTTGTTATGTATTAATGAAAAATATTTTTAAAAAAATATAATGCAGTAAATTCAGAGTAGAATGTTCAAAAGCAAACCTTCTCACAGTATTGTCAGTCTGTGCTCAGGTGTGTGTGGACACACCCGATGAATCTTAAACATTAATAACAATAACGGAGTTCGTAACTTCTCTACAACATAATCAAAACTGGTGAATATCACAATCAATAGAAAGAGAAAAAATATTTGCAGTAAAACATCACGATACAATCTTCTTGAGAAGGTTGTAAATATTATACTTAAAGTTAATGAATAGCTAGAGGAATATATTTGTGTCTCGGACTCAATTCCCAAATAGTAGCAGGATCATATACTGAATTATGATTAAGTTGTGCAACTTTCCCGCTACAAAATAATCAAGATCTTCATTCATGTTGAAAAAGGGGTTTTAACACATGAAAGGTGCATTGAGATTTTGGAAACATGAAAAATCAATTACTTATAGATGTGTTATCATAATAAACTGTCTAAATAACGTTTACCGTCGCATAATTAAAAAAATTCACAAAGTTCTGAGGAAAAATATATTTTATTCTCCGGGTCAATGAATAAGCCCTTTTTTATTTAAGTCAACAGAAATATATCCGTATTGCCCACAACCTCTCAAATAACATTAATGAATACTTGAAAGAAAAGTATTTTTGAAATAGGTATCAAGGTTACATTTCAAAATAAACTTGATTCTGATTAATTATGGCGTTATATTGTACCTTATATCAAGATTAAAGTCCAAAGTAATTTACTACTTCTTGTTTTTAATCATGAATCTGATTCAGATAGAGGTTAGTAATGTGATTTATTACGGAATGAAATTAAAAGCTACCCAGGTTATAATCATACAATGTATTGCCATTGAACAGTTAACGCTTTATAAGCTGGTACATTGTAAACTGGTTTAATTTGTATGTGTTTTCAACTCATTCATCAAAACTTAATTTCACATCAATAAGTACAGTAAGTTAGAAGAACAAAAATGCATTTAAGCATATTAATATAAGTTAACATAGGTTATGAAACATAAACATTTAATAATTCTTTATTTAGTCAAATAACGCGTTACGTAAAAAATTAAATGAAAAGTGAATTGTGAAAAATGTATTTGAATACATTCACTCAGTTTTAAAAGAGAGTTAGGATCAAACAGAGAAAAATAGGGGTATGTAATGAAAATAAAAATCGGATCAAAGGTACAGTATTATAGGTCGCATATGTATTGGATGATGGAATATGTATTGTTAAACTTTTTCATATTTTCATCAATTGCTCTACTGTTTGATAATTTTGAATACATTTATATTTCAGACTCAGACACATAGAAATGTAGACTTTTGCCAAAACATTCACTCCAAAAGAGATCAAATTAAAAGAAGAATGGAGGGACTCTAGTTTACTTTCAACTTTCTTAATTCTTTACAGAAATTGATATATTGTTTTAATTTATTTATAAACGGGTTTTATGAACCCAGCCTGAATCACACTTCACATTATTATTGCTCAGGAAATTGTGTGTCATTACATTAGAAGTTCTCAGAGAAAAAAAAACGATGATTGAATTAACAATCAGATTTGATAATTGTGTGAATATAAGAAGTGTTTGTATATTAACAATAGTTAGCGTGACTTTTCATTCTATGCTTGACCAATAAATTTGAGGTGTCGTCAACGTTGGGACTTAAAAACAATATCTTTTTGTACTCAAGAGACAAGAAAGAGAAAGAGAGTTACAGTCTAGCTCATTTTCTAAAAATACTCTTGTCAAATATGACTAATCTCATATTTTGTACATGTACATTTTGTATCTTCTTAAATTTAAAATTATTTCTATGATGAAAAAGATGGATAAGTAGAAGCTTACATTACAGTTCTGTGAACCTAGCATTTACGATGTATTGTAAACTTTTGATATTTAACTTCAACGAAGTAATAGTTGTCATTTTTAATTACTATCACATTATTTCTTTCCAGTCCTTATTAAATGAACATCGATATTTTTAATTTTCTAATTATGTTAAAAGAAAATTATTAAATTCACTTAATTAGTAACTTTTGATTCTGTTGATTTTCAAAATTATGTATCTGTTGAAGTTTTCTTGTCGCCTGATGTTTTTATACATAATTTTCAACTTTTTATATCAAGATAATTACTTAGAGAAAAAAATGATTCGTTCACATAATTGGAAGGAGGGATCCTGCTTCTGAAATTGTCTTGGGTCGAGGTAAAGTGGTCGGATTGTGTCGATGAGAGACCTTAAAATTACACCTTCCCCTATCCCCAATGCATTTCGAGATGAATGAAGTCAGAGAATAGTTTCTGAAGCACACTTCTAATAAAATTAGTTTATCTTTTATTTGAAAATTAAACTTGGCTTGCCTCGGGTTCTTTTGAATTCCATCAATGTAAGTATAGCAGCAGTCATTCTTATTTTCTTTCGTTTTTTTTTGTAACAGTCATAGAATTATGTAAAGAAAATTGAAATCATACAAATGACTTTCAAGATCAAGATTAAAATTTACGAGTATATATTTTTCAGATATTTTTTTATTGTTTTGGGTTCATTAACTTGAATCCACTGAGTTCATTTTCGTCAATTATATCTTTTCTTGTTTTGCATTAAAAATCTGTGTCATAACGCGAAAATCAAGTTATTTTTTAAAAATTAGTACAATTACAAGGCGCGTCATGCCTTAATTTGCAAAAGTTTTGACTTTAAACTTTGAAAATGAGCAGAGTTTGGTATTTTTTAAAATAAAATTCTTTTTTTTTTTTGTTTGGGGGGGTATAAATAGGTATAAATGCTGATACTTTTGCTCGATTGCCAAACTCTTAGAGTTTACTATTATAGTCTGTATTGCCTGGACGTCATAACGTCATCAGGAGTAAGGCGGACACATGACTGCTTTTACCAGACCCTATCGTCGACAGCCATGCATCTGACTTCAAAAAATCACTTTAAATCATTATTTAAGAGGATCAGCCTTAATTAAGTATAATTTATTTTTGTTGCATTTATTTGTTTCTAGACTCAATACCAAAAACATCATGTTTCTATAGAAGATCTGGATGGATATATGTCTGTAAATATCAGGTTAAATGGTTAAATACAATGAATAAAATTAAAGAAAAGAAAAGAAATCAATCTGACAACACTTTGAAACAGAACACAAATTCAGAATCAAAATATTGGCTAAAATAGAAGGCTCAAATACCGCATTTCAATATACTTCATTAAAAACTTCTACAAGCATTGAAAAAGAATATAAGAAATAAGGACATTCGATATTGAAAACAGTATTTTATTTTGATGGAATTAAAGAGAAAACTAACACGTTTTAAGTCAAAGACGAAACATACACTAGACAAAATTGTTAACGCACCAATTATTTATTCTTATTTGTGAATCGAACATTTGCCGGATAGGTGCTAGTATATAATATACCATTATTTCCAAAACAGTTTGATTGACAGAAGTATTGGTATCATGAATAGACCCTTGAATGACACTCTTGTTCGAAAAACATTTCCCAGCTGTGCATTACGCACCATCTTTGCCCTGATATAAAATTCTTAATCACTAAAGGTGGTCTGTTAGGTAGCCACAGAAGTAGTCCCCCAGTTATGAATCAGATAACAAAAACAGTCAATGTTTTTCATATCGTTTGTTATCATCTGGTGCTTTAGTGTCATTACCAAATCAACTCAACTTCCGGTTGACCCAGTTTTGTGGAACAATTCTTAACTAATTGTATGCTTCTAACCTAATGCCGTGGCTCTCTATAGTAAACATTTTTTTGTTTATCTATTTGCAACAATATTTTTCATGAGTGAGGTTCATTAGCTTTTTTTATTTTAAAGATTACTCTAAAAGAACCCCCTGCAGACACCATAATGTCTGCTTTAGTTCGCTTTTCTGACGTTAATCGCCGCATTCGCAACTTTTTTTCGAGTTTTTAATTAGTACTAATGCAAAAAACACAAATACAAAGAAAAAATGATATTTTTTTCTTCGAAAAAAGAATAGACACAATTTTGATCTTTACTATGAATAAAGCACACTTCAATAAACATTGAACTTACTTAAATGATTTGATATAAATATGCCTTATTCTAAATAAAGTAACATATTTATATATCAAATACATCAAATCGGGTTTTTTAAAGTACAAATATTAATTCTCTTGGGAGGTGCGCGAGCAATTTTGTCTTGTGTATATATAGTCAAGTCATAATATTGAGATGGTTAGATTTACTTAACGATATTTGTAATCATACGCTACAAATGACAAGACGTATATAATGGTCAAAAGATGGAAATAAGGGATCCGTATAAAGGAATGTCTACTTCGTTTGTAATTCTGCACGTTTTCCATACAAAACAGCTGATGATCAATATAAAAAACAACTTTGGGTTATATAATAATAGTTCCGTCTACTGTCGAAGTATTTTTATGTTTTTATGAAGAGTTTCAATTTTACAGAGAATGATCACACATTCGTGGTTTATACTTATTGAGCACAGAGTATACTCTAATCGATGGGGAAATGATAAGTAATTATGCCTCATCCGTTTAAAGAACAAAATAGGCTAAGACCGCATTTTGGCCCCTGACTTTGGGCGTCTTTCAGAACGATGCAACAGTTTATTCATAGAAAGCTGTTGTTATGCCTTCTTCAAAATGAGTTCTAAATTTGAAATTCACAGATGTCACTGAGAGGTCAGAAAAATAGATCAATTTTCGAATTTTCTCATTTTTATGCAAAATGTCATTGATTTTTTTCAGCATATTTTAATTTGGAAGTCATAGAACACAGACTTGCCTATCTACAAAAGTTATATATTTTATAAACTTTTATCAGATGTTTAAGTGTTAATTTCTAAGATAGGCAAACATGCCCTCTAAGTTTTCCAAAGAGAAATGTTTATCAAGTATGATAAATTTAACCAGAATTGAGGGAATTTTGGTCAATGTCCTACTTTTACACCTTTAGTGCTTCCATTTATTAAGCTTTGAACTCAAACTAGGATGATTTTAAAACATAATTTTAAGTTCTTAAATAGAAACTGTGACAACTTTACAGTGTTCTAATCTTTTACATGAAATAAGGGCCCGGATGTGGCTTCCGCTGAAAAGCATAGTAACGTGCTTGTGAAAGAAGAATTAATTAGAACTTAACGGAAAAAAAATAAAAGTTTTGACACATAATGATCAGATAATTAGATAATCATTGGATGGATCCAAATGAAGTCACATGAAAATGTGTCTTGTAATACGGTAAGTACATTTTGTATTGGTCAGAATTTTTTTTTTTGGATCATTAAACACGGCAATGACATACGAAGATTTATTTTTATTAGAACTTTATTTTCCTTTCTTGTTTTGCATATTTTTAGATTGTACTTCTTCTGCTTGCATCAGTAATAGAATGTAGATAATAACTATTCCAATAAAAATGTAGTTTGAGGTCCGATCCTCATTTTAGCCCATTTAAATGATTTTTAATATTGTCAATATAATTAATCATTCAGTCAAATATTGACTGACAATTTTCATACTAATTGTTAGTCCATAATTAATTCACCGAATTGACAACATATATTTCCATTATTTACCGATCATCACAAGGAGCACATGGTGGGTGTGACCGGTCGGCAGGGGATGCTCACTCTTCCATGACACCTGATTCCACCTCTGGCCCTCTGGAGGTCAGTTTATGCTCTGCTCTTGTTTTGAATTGCTTAATGTATATTTGATTTTGAATACTATTCATTGTCTCTATAAGTTCCATTTATAAGTTGTTCGACTTTCTTTGTTACCTCTTCCAATTCTTTTTATATCAACCATTTTATAAAGCATCTGTATATTGAAGGCATCCCAGTTTGAAGAAATGAAGGGCAAAATTCCTTTCAAAGGGAAGATACTCGAGGAGAGCAAGAAGGATTATTATCATTTAAACTAAAAAAAATCAATTGGTCGGAAAAACTGAAACGCATATAGCAGGTGTCTTTTGTTATTAATTAGATCTAGAATTTATAAATCATGGTCCCCGTTGGTAGCGTCGAAGCGAATTTGGAATCTTCATTATTTTACTTCCTTGCTTCTATGCTCTACGTATGAACAATTTCGAAAACGAGGTAAATTACTGACAAGTCAGTTGATGAAACAAGAATATCATGTCTCGTTTAATCAGCAGTCTCGTTTAAAGTCATCATTTCGTAAGTTCTATGGTCTATACAATGACCTAGTCAGCAAATACAATTGATCATTGAGTCAAATGCTGACTGACATTTTTCATACCACGTATTAGTCCATTATTTATACACTGAATTGACGACGGATTATTCCGTTTTTCCTGATCATGACAACAAGCACACGGTTGGTGTGACCGGTCGGCAGGGGATGCTCACTCCTCCATGGCACCTGATCCCACCTCTGATGTCCCTGAGGTCGGTGTTTGCTCTGCTCTGCTTTTGTATATTGTTTAATGGACTTTTAGATTGAATACTGTTCGTTATCTCCATATTCTTCCTTAATGTCTTAATTTCGCAAATTTTATGTTCGATACATTGGCCTTGTCAGCAAATACAATTTATCAATAAGTCAAATACTGACTGACGTTTTTTCATTCTAATTGTTAGTCCATTATTTATAGACTGAATTGATGAAGGAATTTTCCTGATCATGACAAGGACCAGACGGCGGGTGTGACCCATCAGGAGGGGATGCTTACTACTCTTGCTCTGCTTTTATTTTGTATTATTCTATGGATTTTGATAATGAATAGTTTGTAATCTCCATATTCTTTTTCCAAAATAAATAAGCAAACTCTTTAAAATTTCTTTTGTAATTTTATTATATAAAAACTAATATACATATAGGATACAGTAAAATCTATTTTAAATATGAAAATCATTTTAAACGAAAAACAGACTTGTTCTTGGGGATGTTCCCAATTCGTTTATAAATTGTACATACACATAGACAGTTATTTCATTTGTGGAGATGTTATTCCGTAGATAATGGACATTAGTCTCCTATAAAAAAATGATGATTTCAAAATAGTGCAGCCTGTGAGACATGGAATGGTAATATCATACTGCAACTACTTATTTTCATTTATTTTTAGAGCTACTTGTTATAAAGAGAATATGAAAAATCACAAAAATACTTCTTTTAATATCGTTGTTCATAGACTTTATGAAACAAACAGTATTAAGCAAAATAACTCAAGAATATATTTTATTCAATTAACATAAAAGATAAGTCGACAATTAAAAATATGGGCAAAGGAATTCTATTTTTAAGTCTATTTTCCACTCTTAATTTGTAAATATTTTTCAGCCATCATTGTCAGGATGTTTTCAATCTTTAATGTGATGGAGAGCCCAAATTAATAAATTGATTAAAATATATTCCATTCCCTGGTTATTTACCAATTCTGCTTTACTTGATTTTTCTGCACTTACACGGGATTTAATCATTAAATGACAGTCTGAAGTTATTTTTAAATATAACATGTGAATATCTATCAAAATTATTTTTTTTTTAGTATCTAAAAAGATATATTTAATAGAAAAATTGTTAACAAACACCATTCATTAAAATTACAGATGAATAATCAAAATAATTATGCTTCATGATAGAATCTCAGAATTTACACACAATCTTCAGCTCTAATTTCAGAAATGTGTTTAATCATTTTGCTTTATAAACAAAAATATTAATTGCATATAGGTATTAAGATTATATGGCATGGTTTTAAATTGATTTCAATAAGTTTCACATTGATTTCTATTCTACAGTTTTTATTGAAGTGTAAGTACGCGAAAAGGTTAATTTTCGATCACATTAATTAAAAGTTCCAAGTTTACATATATGCTGTCTCGACTTATAAAATATCATATCAATATCAAGTTATTGTTACTTTACCCTATGATATAACAATATCATGGGGAAAAGGACAATAAATTTAAAATAATAGTTTGTTCTCAGAATGAATGAAATAGGGTAGTCAGTGGAATTTCGTTTTTAGCAAAAGTGATATTTAGCAAAATTAAAAAGAATATTGAAATTTAATCATTTATTTCAAAAAAAAAAATGAATATATATTGACTTATTCAGAAAAATTCCGGAAATACATGTACCAAAAATCGTGACATGAGTTTTAAAAGAGAGTTGGCCCAGTTTTGGTCAGTCGAACAGAAGACAAACATTTCTTTAAGATGGTCTGGTAACACGTATGGTCTAAATAAAGTATTGGTAACTGGCATTCTATCAATCATTTTCCTAGTCATTTCAATCTAAAAAATCTTACAATAAAAAAAAATGTTTTATTAATAAAACACACTTGTAAAAACCATGCAAATACACTATGGTAGCTTTGAGTGACTTAAATATAGCTATTTATACCTTTTTTTAACCTCTTCTTAACTCTGTGTTTAACTTTCAGTATCAAAAAGAAGTTCCTCACAACGTCTCTATATTTTAACTGTTAACTTGGAATAAATAATTTAACTTTGATATATTTTAAGCAACCCGTATAAACTGGCTCATACATGTACTTAATATTAATTTTAATATTCTTTGTTTAATTTCATTATTTTAGGACAATCCTGAAATATATATCATTATATGAAAACGATTACTATTCAGATTTGCCTAAGAGGGAAATTATCAAGGTTCCAACGTCAAACCGACAACAAAAAAATTTATATCCGTACATTTAAATATTTGTTCCCTTTTGATACTGTTTTCTCTCATACTTTGGAGTGATTATTATCTACAACCCAGTAAAACACTGTGATATATAAATGTTTTATATTGCATATCGTGAAACTATCATTAGATAGCGTAATTTGAAATCATTACAATAACAACATAAAAAGTCACGATTAAAAAGATATCAAAAACGATATATGCATATGACTAAGAAAATAAAATATGAAAGTATATTATAATGAAAACAATGTACTTTGCATCTCTAGTGTTTGTAAATTCATGATGACGCATTACATGCATGTTCGATATCTTTTTCTTCAAATAAAACAATATATATTTCTCCTTTGGTTAGATGAATTTTTCTTTTTATTCTTCTTGTTGCCAAATTCTTTACATTATTTTCTACTAATGAGACACTAGAAGTATTTTTCACTTGTGGTTTTTGAGTATATGCTGTAGATACATCGCACATGGTGAGCTATATGTTTTGATCTAGCACTGAGATGATCAACTTAATCTATTGTGCTTCATGTATGTTTCCGTCTATAAATATCGTATGGAACTTTTTAGTTTTTTTGTAGCAAAAAAGCACCAATTCTAAATATTGACCGAAAATTCACGTTGACTATAAGGAATGCAAGATATTCATTTTTTAAACTTAATAAATAAAATATACCACACCG
This sequence comes from Saccostrea glomerata, assembly GCA_003671525.1. Classification (NCBI taxonomy): domain Eukaryota; kingdom Metazoa; phylum Mollusca; class Bivalvia; order Ostreida; family Ostreidae; genus Saccostrea; species Saccostrea glomerata. The sequence goes on from PRKT01000703.1 coordinate 157,301, forward strand.
ATAATGCTATTATTTAGCAAACCATTAGAACCTTGGCTATCAATACGCAATGTGAATGGAATAAGCATTTACAAATAGATATCATCTCAATACAGCAATCAATGACGTACATATTATTAAAAGAAATGAACATTATAAAATATAACAAAGTCTATAACTAAAGATAGTAAACAAATCTGATGAATTATATACAGGTCTGAAAATTTTACTTTCTGCCATGAAAAAAAAAACAAATAGTAAGTTTAGTCAATAAAACATGGTTCTAAGTAAATTAAGATACATTTCTTTATATTTATTTGTAAAGGCATTGAGATAACTGTACACATACATTTACTTTTAATTGGTCATGGTGATGATAAGCAGAATATTAAGAAAATACAGTCGCTTTTAAGATAAATAAGATAAAAAAAATCCTCTGCATTTTCGCCATAAACAACTTTTTTCCTGATGTGGGTGTTAACACCTAAAAATTAAAAAAAGATATATATTGGACACTCCTTTTTATATGAAGGGTGATTCAGAAAACATATAACCGATTTAAATGACTGCATATTAATTTACTGGTGTTCTATTTCATACCAACCATCAGCATATTAAATCAAAAAGCTCAATTTAAAATATTATTGAAAAAAAATAATTCGGCATATAGATGAGGAGAAACGAAAAATTAAAGAAAACGACATTTTCACCTTGTGAAAAATTCATTCAAAATGACTTCATTTAAGTTATTCAATATCTCTAATTGATGCGGGATATTTCTCATTTCTTTTGCACAAAAATTTCTGTGTCATGTTCCTTGATTCAATTTGAGCAAATGATTTGTGATGTTGTGTGTTTGATAAACTGTGACCTTGAAATTAATTATCCTTGCTTTATACGTATTTTATATTCTTTTTCAACACGAAAACATTACCGTACACACATCACTAGGTCTTTTTGTCAACTGAAATTGGTGTAAATTTTTCTTTGTTTTCCTTAATTTTCTTCTCCAGTGCTTTCATCACCTATAAAATAATTATGGTATAAGTTAAAAGCAAAAAAAAAAAAAATAATAATAATAAAAATATATAAAGAAAAAAAATTATCGTACATTTATGTAGTTTATTGAATGTTATGTGAATATGGTTATGCTAGTTATGCAAGCATCAATATAAAACACATGCATATGATTATAAAATACATTTTTCTTTCATTATTCGGCCTGCTTGTATTTTTTTTTAATAGGAGGCCCCTTGACAAAAACTCTACCTATGTAACTTTGCCTTGCTATTTGAAGTAAAGGAAAAAGGTTATAAAATTGTCCATTCTGTTAGAGATAAAACTGTTTAAAAGTCATAGGAAACTATTTCTAACGCCATGATTTCATATTTTAAACACATAGCTACATATGACAGAATGCTAAATTATGAGTAGTTATATTTTCTGGCCTTTGTTTTGCTTTAAGATAATGTATTTCACTTGCTATTTTTTTTACCGGCTTATCGTTCTTGATTTTGAGGTTTTATGATGTCACAAATGCCCACTGAAGCAAACAGATCATTGGACAGAATGTAAATCCGCTCAATTTTATCGGATTAATTATATTTTATTTTGTGAATTTTAACCCCTGTCTGTGTTAAGATGAGTTATATGATGTCGCAGTTCCTTCTTTTTCGTATGAACAAGTAATTAATAAATAACGGCAACTGAAAACATGGCTTTTCTTCGGAAGATGATCCTGATGAATATCCTATAACAATTATCCCTTTACCCTCAAATTTGATTACTTTCTCTATATAAATCAAACTTAAACAAAAAAATTAATACTATTTTCCATATTAAAAACCTACTCAAGAGGATTTCATCGTCTTTTGAAGAATTTAATTTTAATCCAAGAAAATCGCAAAACACAACAAAGAATAGAATGATGTATTAAGATTAACATATATCAACTTACAATAGAAATTCGATTAGGCCTATAGAAATATAAAAAGAATTTTTTACAAGTATGTAGGGAATATCTCTCATGTATACTCCAAAAATTGCCATGGGGACCAGTGGTATTGAAGTAAATGATAAGCGTGACTGTACCACTTAAAATGTCAGCCTGCTTAAAGTTTCGTATTCTCTGACCTGAAAGACTGCAATATCGATATAGCAATAAAATCCCTGAGAACATGATTGTATTCTCGTAAAGAAAGACAATACATTATTACGAGTACTAATAAGAAGAAATAAATTTTTGAGTTCAAAGCAAATGAGATTCTTACAATACAATCACATTGATAGGTACTGCTCTTTAATATAAGACTGTCAAAGTACTTGTAAATATACGGTGTATTTTTTATACTTTACTAAATTGAAAACAAAATGATTTCTTATCTATTCTTTAAACCCTTATTTTCATACATTTCATAGATGTGTTTTTACTTAATATGAAGCCATGATATATTTCTTTATTTTTTTTCTTTGTAAGCTACGACGTTTTGTTTGTTTTTTTGTTTGATTGTTGTTTTTTTTGTGTGTTTGAAGGTCGTTTTTTAAATGTAGTAACATACGCATAATATATGAGTTGATGTTGTTTAGTTATTGTCGTAGTTGTTAAATTTCGAGAATTTTCTTTTACAAGGGGGGGGGGGCATCGTGAGAGACAGAAGGTTGGGTAGAGTGTTGTACATGAATACGTGAATATAAATAAACGCCGTCAAAATATTAGAATTGGATTAATTAAATAAAACATTAACACAAGAAAAGTTTCATGTTTAACTTCACATTTAAAAAAAAAAAGAAATAGAAAAATAAAAAGCTACAGGTCCTGCCTATCACATAGGTAGCGCATTCACTAGGGCTATATTGTCCAGAAAAAAATGAATCATTGACCAAGTTGGACCCATGATAAGAAGAATGTTACAAATAAATGCCCTGCTTATTAAACTGAATTATTTCCAACTCTCCCATCTTTCTCTCTTTCGATCGCTTTCATACTTTCTCACAATCGGTCTAAGTGTAAAACATCAAACGATGAGAATAATCACTGACTGATAATTAAAACATGCTAAAAATCTTGCAAATCTTGCAAATATGCGATGAAATTTATAAAAAAGAAATGCCAGCCTGTTGAAGATCGAATGATAATTCAAGATTTCAGTCATTATGATGATATTTCTTTAAATTAAGCTGTAAAATGACATGACAGTTTGTTGCATACCCTTGAACAGCGACTGGGCCTGTCTGAAGTCATATGCTAAGGGAGATGAGCAACGTAAATCAAAGCTCATTTCCCCGACTGAGTAATTTTGATCAACTGTGTTGTTGCTAGGTTGCATTAAAAAGCTAAATAACATTTTCAGCCTCATTTTACCAGCTCAGATAAAGTTATTCCCATATGTAACTCAATATGTTCAGGTATTTGTCTCTTATGACCTTTTAGGTGATTGCTTAATATTTGATATAATTACAAAACACATCTAATTGTACAGAGAACGAGGGGTGAAAACAAAAGGGATGAAAATGCTCGTATAACTTTATTTATTTAACATAATAGACAGTGGCAGGTGAATTTCGATTTAAGTGATAGCTCACTTGATTTCTGACTACTTCCCATGTAAAGCCTCGTAAGTGAAAATATTCTCATCTGATGGAGTAAAACATCTCTATCTAAAACACTACCAAAACGAGTATAAATACTTTAAAGTATCTGGTAGGTGGACACAAGCAGAAACTTGCAGGTATGCAGATTCTGAACTCGGTGTTCAAGGTTTGACAAAAATACAATTTGTTAACAATCAGGATTTAAGGGACACTTTAAGAACCGATCTTTGAGAACAACAGCAGCGACCCGCTTGTATAAAACTGAAATTGAGGAACAGCTAATAACAGAGAAAAATGGGCAATAAATCTATTCGGTTTGATACGAAAACTGAACCAACAATAACCAGCAGCAGATATTATTTAAATAATTCATGGAAATACGGGGGTTTACATAATTGCAAGTGTATGAAAAAACATCAAATTTTGTTATCCTTGTCACATTCAAAGCACTGAAAGTACTGAAGGCCGGGCTTCAATTGCTTGATAATATTATCTGATCCGAAACGTATTAAAAATATTATAATTGGTTTTTAATAAGTAGAGTTAGTAAGGTTATGAATAATAATAATATCGCATCTACCTGTAATTGAAAATAACAGCCAATAAGTTTGGGCAGCAAAAATGACTTGTTGGTCTTATTTTTAATTAAAATACACTTGCAATGTATACCTTTCTGACAATTTAGCACGTTATGTCTGAAAATTGAGCCTGTAATTGGTATGCAGTGCACTTTGAATGGTTTTGCTGATTAATACAGGCACAATATACCATCGGGGTAGTAAGAAGTGTCATATTTTCTCAAATTTAATCTTTTCGTACAATACAAAAGGTAATCAAGTGAAAAAAATTATAAACTCTTCGCAATCAAAAATTATTTAATCAAATTAAGACCTTTCATTTCGCTCTTCATAAATTTACCGGACGTTTGCCACAAGCGACTACTCAGTAGCGGGTTTACTAAATGCAAAATGGATAGTCTACCTTTAATTGGATTGTACCCTTCATATTGAACTTACCGTAATATTGTAATGTATCTATAAAATTTGATATATGAATATGGGGTTGGACTCGACCCCTGCCTAAGGAATAGGTGTCTGTGATATTGACAACTTTCATGGTTCTCCCTAAAGAATTATGCTATATTACTGTGTTTATCAGTAAAACATATATTTTATTTAGGAGCTGTACAAAATTGACAATTATCTATTTTTTATGACATGAAAGAGTCCTCGGTGTAGTTCTAGTTCCAGGTCTGACCAAAATGATCATTGGCCGAGAAAAGTTTTGAAGCAAAACTAGCCAACTTTTTCTGAAAATATTGTTTTGTACTGAAAAAAGAAAAGTGGACATTTTTTTTCTCGTATTTTTTAACATATTTTTTTAAATATATAGATTTATATTTTTTTCCATCACCCCTGAGAGTTTACATGTGTTTTGAGACACATCTAGAAAATTAATTCAAAGATAAACATGTTCAAGATTGTATATATAACATAATTGTTAAATACAAGTAAATAAACCAACTTCTTTTTTTTTAAGGTGCCAGCTTTCAATCAAAACAACCACGACATAAGACTTAATTTACATGTCAACAAAAAATTTCATGGTAAAATAAAATTTTTATAAATTTCTTTTTTAATTTAAATGTTTGACTGAACTTTCTTTTATGCTCAATGTCAAAAATTTAAAATACCAAGTGATAATTTAACACTCGGAGTCGAATACATTTAGGTTATAATTTTCAATTTTATAACTTAAATTTCCGAGAAAATTCTCACCAAAATCTGACTGAAATTGTGCTGTCCCGGCTTAAGACAATAATACTGCTAACAAGCAGGCATTACGTATATTAAATCACGATTCCATTTCACTGAGTTATTTATTTGCTAAAAATCAAAACAGGGAATATAACCACTCGTAAAGCATTGACGTAAATGATAAGAAAATCTTCGATAATTTTAGCCTTTTGAAAACCCCGCTTTTTAAAAAAAAAGTTTGCTTTCAATATGCATTCAGTAGCGCATGTGCATAAATTGTTATTTGACGATTACCCAAATAAAGCAAATATCTAATTCCTCTTCCAATCTGATTTACACGAAAAAAATATTGGTTAAATAACATTTCCAAAGACTTAGACGTTAAATGTATTTTATTTAAGTATCCTTTCTCAATTGAGCTTATTTGTTTGCTTTGACTAAAATTTTTTTTGAAGGAAGGCTTAAACTGAGTAGCTTTTCTTACATTTAGTCTGATAGTCAAAGATTAATTAAAAATTGTTTATCCAATAATGAATTAATACAATTTTTGTCAAGCCTCAAATGAAAAATAAATACGATGAACTCGACAACCACATTGCAGGGGTGAAAAAGAAGCTTTCAGAATATTCTAATTTGACTAAATCAGTGATGCATTATGACGTCATGGTGGGTTGGATGACGACATTTTTAAAATCACGAGTTTTCGTGATAATGATAATAAGAAATGTAAATTAACTCCAGAAAATGAATTGAAATATGTAAACATGACAAAAATAAAATCTTTCAATTTCGTTATGGTTTATCTGTCATTTGGATTAAAATCCTCACCGTTGACGTCATAAGTAAACATCAAGTATTTCAAGTATTTTAGGAATTGATCATGCCGTGTAAAGAGAATTGAGCTAATACGGCATGTTCAAAGACACGTAAAAGGAGAGTTTAGAAGCAAAATTGTGGATATAATGTGAAATAATTCAGAGTTAATGTTTATTAAACAGTAATGGTAATTCATTTTCATCGATTATATTTTCTTTCGATCACAGTTAGTTATTTACGTATCTTGGTCGGCCTTTCCTGTCCTTCGTTACAAAAATAATGCAAAATACAGTCAATTCTCGAATTATCGCCATTCGATTCATCGCCATTTTCGCAATACCGCCATGATTTCCCAAGAACATTTTTCCTGCTATATAAAATTCTCTTTATAACGCCAAATTCGCATACCGCCATCCGCCACCCTGTTTTCAAAACAAACGTCCATTTTTAAGTGCCAATTATCTCGATATACCGCCACAGGTGCGTGCGGTCAGTGAAGCGCGGCTAATTGGTTGACGCTATCCCTGTTGTAAAGCATGCAAAGCCATACAAGGTACACGCAATTAAATAATTAAATTAGAATTAAATGAACAAAAAATTTTTAATATGAGCTGTTACAATGATTTTGTTCTGTTGTTTTGTTGAAAAAATTATTTAGTCACGGCTTCACCACGAAAGCGGTAGTTGTGAAAGTACGCCGAATACGATATTATTTTGATGAACTCTGCTTTAAAAACAATGTAAAGTTTGCTTAATAATGATTATACGGTATAAATTTTGAACGTTTCACGAACAATGATGCCATAAACAATAAATTTTATGTACTGTCAGCAATATATCACGATGATCGACCCAGCATGTTTTTTTTTTCCAATATCAGACGTGCCGATTTACATGTACATAAACACACATGTACATGTCTTTATTTCATAACTGCACATTTTGTTTTAAAGAAATTGTACATAAAAAATACTTGAAAAGTATTTTAAAATTTAGAAATATGTTTTGTAATTTTAAAATTTAGAAATATGTTTTGTATACATGTACACATGTACATGTAATTATAAGAATAGAAACGCTTTATGGTATTTCTAAGAACGGTAACTCTACTTCTTGTTTCCTAAAATATTGGAAATTCAAATCATCGCCAAATTCGTTATACCGCCACGATTTCTAAATTACAAAAGGTGGCGGTTTATCGAGAATTAACTGTAAATTAGCTGTGTTTTAAAAGAAAGTGCAGATCGAAACATACTTGAAGAGTACTTATAAAATCCCGAAGGAGGCAAGCTCGGGTTGAATGTATTAAATTCAAAACATTGCGTAAGGTTTAGTGCTAATGTGTGGAGTAATTATTTTAAATACAGAACAGTGGGATTTCAGCGAAATGTTTTGGGCATTATAGATGTTTTCAACTATGTTATTTGCTGAAAGAAGTTATTTAATTCTGAGGTACCTTTATTCTGTTACCTTCTTTATTAAGGAACATTTCGCCAATAAAAGTCAAGTGATGACATCGTGCACTTCTTTTCCGAAGACACACTTTTATCTTTATATAATAGTTAATGATAGATAAAGTTTTATCAGTGGCTTTAGTAAGTAATTAAACTTAATTTTTTTTTTTCTAAAATATCTTTATTTCCCCAGAAACGATCTGAATGCTTCCTTAACATACCCGCGTTATCGCACAACAGTTTTATCATTTTAATTATTTATGACTGAACAATGCATTTATGGACACTTTATGGTCACATATACATGTAAACACAACTATTTCTAACAGAAGAAAAAAAAGCAAAATATTTAAACTCTGAAATGACTCTGATAATTACTGACCTCATCAGTTATTCCAACGTCTTCTGAAATATCAAGTTCTCTGAAAAGATAATAGAAATATGAGAGCAGAAGGCCTTTGACATGCATCCCCCGATTAGTTTATGCTTTTTACTAGAATATTATTTGCCCATATAAATTGAATGAATTTTTACTATATAAAAAATTGCATATTTCTAAGAAATATTTAACTTTTATTTGTTCCTAATTATCCTTCTTCACAGTTGATAATGACAAATAATATAATTCTAGTTGTAACATGTCTTTTGACTGGATAAATGATTAACTTCATATATTACATAGTACATGTATAACATAAGTTGCCTACTTCAATTTGAGTAAGGTCAAAATCGTATTGAAATCCTTTTCAAAAATACGCTCGATGTGAAATCATTTTTTTTAAAAGAAAATTTTGACTTACTATATACACTAAAATTAAATTATAAGGAATAAGCTTATTCTAGTCTGTGTTACACAATGACAATGATGGCGATAACGAAGAGTATTTAAGCTTAAAAGTGCAAAAATAATACAAAATAGGAGGAGACCAAACACGGACTTCCAGAACATAGGTGGGATTTCATGTTTAAGTGCCATAAAGTAGTGAGCGTCCCTGCCCACCGGTCACACCTATCGACATTCTCCAAAAACCAAAGAAAAAAATTCTAGGCCAATAAGCATCTGAATTATTAGAAATATGGCATTAAATGTAAAAAGTGGTTCACTGTTATATGTACCTCCTTTTTTATCGATAATCTCCGAAAACCAACAAGGCAGCAATGGATTCTAAACCAAAAAGTACTTGTGACACTATCATATAACCGTACAATGCAAAACGTAGGTCACTGTGACCTCTTTTTGGTCTACGTTCTCCGAAGACCCAAGAAGCATCAAATAAAAAATTTGATTATCACAGGTTTGAAAGTATTCAAAATATCAAAATATACTTTTTAAACAATTTGAAAATAAATGCCTTCTAAATTAAAAAATTAGGTCACAGTGACATAATTTTTCATATATATGTTTTAAGGCCCCAAGATGCATCAACTTACAAAAATTGATGATTCTAAACCTCTCAGTGTCTGAAATACCGGGATTGAATGTTTTAGAAAATATTAAGATAAAATTTTTAAAAAATAGGTCATTGTGACCTATTTAAAGCTTACCATGTTTGAGGACCCAATATGCATCAAATGACAAAGACCTTAAAGTGTCCAAAATATACTTCCAAATCAATTTGAAAACAAATACCCGAAAAAGTCAAAAGTCACAATGAACATTTTTGAAGTACGATGATGTGAAATCCAAAGGTGCATCAACTTGCAAAATTTGATGATCCTAGTCTTTAAAGTAAAGAAAATACAAATGTTTTTATTAAGTGTCAATTTTGGTTAAATTTGAAGTGACCTTGAGTCCATATGCTTAGCACCAGGGTGATTCCTTGAGTAGTTTTTAATCTTCAACATATCCTGATACTTGTTAGTAAGTTTGATGAAAATCTGTTTGGTGGTTCTAGAGAAGATTTAAAAGCAAACAGCATTATTTTCCTGATTATATCCCTTTGTTTAAGGTTTTTAAAAGTGCCCTTGTGCCAAGGAAACCCTGTGACAAATTTGACAATGATTCCCCAAGGGCTTCTTGAGTTATGGTTTACACTCTTAAAAAGGACCTTTATGCACACTGCATAAATGGCCATACGAGGGACGTTCAATAAATAATGTCATCGGGGCTTGGAAAGAAACATAAAACGCTTTTGTATGATGTTGTCTTAATGATTTAACTAAAATATTTTATTTTAATTAAAACACATGTCCGTAACATTTTTATTCAATTTCTAATTGTTTTAGAACACATTTTTGAGTATGACCCTTCGTATACTGGAATATGGCAGATCCTATGGTTTGCTGTACATGTTTTTTTCTCTCTGAAAGGTGTTTTCCTAAGTTTTGGAAATTAGAAAAGTCAAAGGTTGAAAGATCTGACGAATATTGTTGATGTGACAAAACATTAACTTTCTGTTAACCCCAAAACTCCTTAACTCTTCATGGCCTGTGGGTTTGGACGCTGTCACGAAGAAATTTAATGTAGTGAATTCCTCATTCTGTTTCCTTCCTCTCATAAACCTTTCAATTTTTTGCAAATATTTTGCTTACTAAACTCCTCCAGAAATTGAACTGCCTCCCAAAATATGAATTTGAATAACAAGACCGCTAATATTTAAGAAAATAGCGTATACATCTGTTTTTGTGTTCTAGGGCTTTGCAGTTTTGTCGAGTGCAAGTTATTGTAAATTTGTTTTGAGGGTTAAACGCAAAAAGTATTCAAGTTTCATGATCTGTTTGAATTTCAGACAAACGTGGATAAGTACAATTTGTTATTTGTTTTTAAATAATTGTTTAGATTTTCTACACGCTGTCGTTTTCACTCATTTTTAAAAGTATAGGGTAAACTTTGAATATCAAACTTTTTTACTATCAAATGTTTCTTTACAACAGTGTGGACTACCCCCAAAACGATGTCTTTTGAATTTGCTATGTGTCTTAAAGTCAATAAAACATAATCAGTTATAATTTGTTGAATTTTCTCTGATACACATGAGTTGTTGTATGTCCTTGTTGAAAAGGACGGTACCCATTTTTGATCCCCATTATATAATCTTTGATAATTGAAATCCACCTGTTCATGTGTGTATAAAACAGACATAAGTTGCTCTTAATTTCACATATTTTAGTTAATATATTTTGGGGAAATTAACAAGTTTACAGGAGCTTTAATGACGTGTTCAATTTTACTCTAGATTACTGATTCTTGACCATTTATTTTTAATGCAGTGTCTCGAATAGCCCCTGTGTTCCAGCTTCCCACAATGAAATTATGCGATGAAAAGTGGTCAGATAAACTGTTATCAATTCATTAAAGATTCAATAATGAGAGAAAGTCAAGGTTAATGTCATATGATTTCTATGTTGTATGTCATCGAACTGTTGATATTATTTATTGAACGTCCCTCGTACTGTCTTTAGCTTACATAGGCAATTTAGCCACATATGATTCAAGTATGCATTCCCTTTCTTTTGAGGATTATATATTGAGCTGCGTCAAACGAAAAGGGACCTTCGTGACATAAACGTAAATACGTCACAATAGCGCTTCAAAGACGTGACGTTTTGCCAGTGCGTTTGCCGACAAAAAAATGATACGATAAAGCAAAACAAAAATTATGTTCGCGTAATACATATTTTAAAAAAATATATACACGCTTAAAACTTTTTTGAAAAAAGTACACTTTCGTCAATTGATAGAGTAACTGGTAATTTTTCCAAAATAATTTATAAACATATTTAATTTTTTGCGTTTATGAATTTTTTTATTCGTGAGCTGTCAAAATTTTTTATAAACCAATCAATCTACGTGCCCGCCTTAAGCCCTGAAAAAAATCGCTTCTTTTGCCTTTCCGGCTGAGCTTCAGTCTCTACAGATAAGGAAGTGGTCCCTGCATTTGTTTCAATGTTTTTTTTTTTTTTTTTTTTTT